>MQRK01193415.1:463-11005 GCA_001938485.1 Girardia tigrina | reverse complement strand
TGACCTGATGATGGGATTTTTATTATCTCGAAACGCGTCGTCTTGTTTTTATCCCTATTATATAGATTTTACTTTGCAATGTATATATATATATATATATATATATATATATATATGTATAATTAAATATTTATAGATATAAATAATAAATATAAAATTAAAGAAAAATCAATAACAATATGGATATCTCTATGAGCGATATAAATACGTACATAAAAATAGTTAATTATCCTGGATTTACCTAATTAATCAAATCCTAACAATTGTATAAAAATCGGATAAGAAGTGTGATCCCTTTCGATTGCAGTTCCAGCAAATTATTGTTCGTGTACAAGAAAAATAAAAAGAAACAAACAAAATCAACAAAACTGAGATCAACTCCTCATCCGATCCAAGGAATAACTTTTGCAGATACCAATCTCAATAAATACCTTTCTATTTTTTTCAATCAAAGAAAAAACATTTCTCTACCGTTATTTTTTGTCAAATTAATCAAAATCAGGAACAATTGCTACATAAAATTGTCTCGTGATTTGAAAACAATATTGATCGTCCTGTACCATAACAATTTGAATTCGTCGAATCTCTTTCCCCCTTGCCACAATCGGCAGTTATCATTAATATAGTTTGTTGAATTTAAGTTAAAGTTATATTTTTATTTATTTAAGCATATCGTTAATAGAGCTAACTGAAACATATGTTTCAGTTAGCTCTTTTACAACAACAATATGAAGATTATTCAAACAAGTTTTTCTAATTAAATTTCGAGGAACGATTTTTAAAATTTTTCTTGCATAAACCAAAAAAAAATAAAATAATTGTAAATATAAATATTCAGATTTATTATTTTCAAAATTTTGTATTATGTTTAATTTTATAAAAATTTTTGAAAAAAAACTATTTTAATTATAAAAATGAACAATTTTAAAATAGTTTATATATTAACTTTGTATTTAATTTAGTATTTTTTTTAAATATTGTATTTTCTTTTAAATGAACATTTTATTTAATTTTGTTAATTTTAGTATTTATTATGATATTTAGTTTTCTTCCTATTGTATTTACTTCCCTAAACTTTATTAAATTATGTTTAACTTTTCTTAAGATGTTATATTTATTTTTTTTTCAAAACTATTTAATTTTCCCACTACTTTAAATTTAAATCGTTTTAAATCTATTTAAATTAATACTTTTTTTATATAAATTTAAAAATCTAAACATTTCTGTTTTAATATTTACTTATATTTTAAAATATAATCTAAAAATATACCTCAGAATATACTTTTAAAATATACCTTAAATAAATTAATTTAAAATGTCTTCCTTTTTTATCTTTAATTAAAAATTTTCCGAAGATCCTCACAATAATAATAATAATAATAATAATAATAATAATAATAATCAATAATTATGATCACTAATAATAATCAATAACTTGTTTTTTAGATTATAATTTTTTGACTGACTTGAACTGTTTTGTGTCGATCATTGAACGACATTTGTTTTCTTTCTGTTGAAAGAGAAAATTGCGTTTGTTTGAATTTCTTAATTTTAATAATTCAAATATATTCAACGTTTTTTTTATTAAATTAACTAAAATTAAATCTGTTAAATATTGAAATAATCAAAAAATAATAAATATGTATATACATATATATATCGACGATTTGATACTTTTAAATATTTATAAAAATTTATTAAGTATTGATATTAGGTGTACAAATATGAAAGTTCTTTTCACTTTGTCTAATATTATTCCATTAATAAACTTTTTTTCAATAACATTTGTTTGTATCTATAATGTAGACTGTTTTAAGCGATATCTAATACTTTGAGAATTTTTTTTAAAAAATTAGCATATAAAATTTTACAGATGACCACCGAAGCTACAACCAGTGTTTCTCTTAGCCTAACGGTTTTTCTAAGGGGAACCTCGTTTAAAAGGGGGTGTAAGAATTTCGTTGTTTTTTGATTGATTGCATGTGTTGATATTACAACTATATAGTTCACCTAGATATACAATCAGCAAGTCAACACAAACACCAAAAGTAAAAGATTTATTTGTAACTAATGCACAATGTAGTATCAACCCATAAAAGGGATGCGCATTTGTCTCTTCTTTTGTCTATGCCAAATAAGACAGAATTTCCTGTGCTTTCTCATCAGAAAGTGTATTCTTTCCCCCGATGAAAATGAGTTTACATGCTTCTAGATTTGAGAACGATAGTTGCTCTTTAAGTCGAATATCGATACGGTTTATTGGACTAAAGGACCTCTCCACAGTAGGCGTACCCAAAGGACACATGATAATAATGGAAGCTAATATTGAAACATTTGGAAAGGTGCCGCTTAGCAACTCGCTCGTATTGCCAAGAGAGCGAAGAACTTCACTAGAAGAACTTTACTAGTAGAACTTCAATCACATCCACAACAATTTTTTCAAGGAATGGGTCACTCTTGCAAATTGTTCGCAATTTAGTATGAGGATTTGGAACATCTGTAGAATTTTGGAGTAGAATCCATGCTGTCAAATAAACATTCAATAAATGTATTAATCACTTTGGTGCGTAATCTGTCTTCCTCTGCATTGCTGTCTTCAACAAGTGATAATGAATGTGATTGAAGGAAGAGAGAGAAATAATCTTCATAAAAGGTTTATATCTTATTTCAGTCAGAGTTAAACGTACAGTAGCAACAATCTCCTGTATAGTGGCAAGTGTATCTGTCACAGTTTGAAGATGCTTTGCCAAGCTTGAGAGAGGCTGAAAAATTCTTAATATGGCGTGTAGAGTTATAATTTCTTTGCAAATCTGAAGTGTCAGTAGAAGGCCATCAGCCTCTGAAGATAAATCACCACTGTTGGCATGAATTTCTTGCAGAGTAACTAAGATAGCATGCAGACATTTGGATGCTGCTGAAACACATTTATAATGTGACATCCTGCTCGTATGAGTTCTACTTGGAGGTCATCTAGAATTTCTTCTAGAGCTTTGAATTTACGATGGTTTGTGGGATTGTTATAGCCGCCAAAAACTATTAAAAATAGAGAACATTTTATTTATGTCCCAGCATTTATGTGCTGCATAGACACACAGGCTTCAACAAATTACTTCGACAATGGACATATAATGCATCTTTAGAGTGATATTTGATCATTTGTGATTGTGTTCCATTTTGCTTACCGGACATTTCGCTGGCTCCATCAAAGGACAGTCACTTTACATGCTGACATTGGAATTCAAGATTTCCCAATGCGAGCAGAATCCCTTCTTTTATTGTAGTCGCCTCTGTATTTTCCAACTCCTGAAAACTTATAAAGATTTCTTTTGGCTCCCCATTAAGGTCAGGCTAACGGAGACAAACTGACAGAGTATTTCTTCCTCACAGATCAGTCGCATCATCGGCCATGACAGACAGATAGGGTGCACCAATATTGAACGGTTTCAGTTATTTTTTAAAAAGATTTGCATGTGTTCTTAGAAAGCAACAAGAAACTCTGAAATATAAGTATCCTTTTGAGGACGGAGCTCCTGCCATTGCTTCATGCACCCACTACCATCTTACGCAGTCGGCCATACTTTGAGGTGTGCGGTATTTCCTATTTAACCAGCAAATATGCTAAACAACCGAAATTTATTTTTGATGGAAACAATAAATTACCAATAAATTGGAATAATATTGTTGTTAATAATGGTTGTTATTGTTAGTAAAAGTTTAATTAAAAATTTATTTGGGATTTTTATTTTTTAAATCGTAAAAAAACAAACTTTCATATTTGTACACCTAATATGTTTATGAAACATTTAATTAGAATAAATATTTATTGGGTTATACAAATTTATATTCTCTTGTATCCTAATCTTACAAAAACTTGACATTTTGAAAATTAAAAAGAAGGGAAAAAAACTTCTCGAACATGTTCTTGTCGAGTCAATCCATCGTCTAATAATACTTTAAACATTGTTCAGTTTAATCATTGTTAGAACTTAATACTACGTTGAATTTCTGTTCAAGTGTTACATTGTTTGCTGATTGATTTTCTGCATAAAATTTTGAATGGTCGTAGGAAAGGAAACCTCAGTTTGGTTCCGTTCGGGTTAGGAATCAGTGAAACTTTATGTGATTATCAGGTTATTTACTTTATCTTAGGCTATTGATAACTTCAATAGTCTTACATCTTCACGTGTAGTGTGATACCATTCCTTTGGGGCCGGCAAAAAAGATTTATTTTTCAACGTCAATGAAATCTTATTCAAAATCTAAAAAAATACAATTTGAAACATTTATTTGTGAAAATTTTAGTAGACCTGGAGTCAAGGTTGTGTTGGAGATGCGCCCATTTTTATATTTTAGATTCGTCATTGTTCAGTTCATCATTTAATTTGGAACATTGTTTTATTCAAATATATAAAAACCTTTCAAAAGGATTGTTAGGAATTAAAAATGTTAAGAAAATTTTTGAAAGAAGGTTATATTAAATATGTACAAATTAAAATTTTTATATAATTAAATATGTAACGTTTGAAAAAATAAAATTACTAAAATTAAGAAGATCAATTAAATTGCTAATTAAAATTTTTTTGAGAGTTTTAATATCGTATAAAAAGTAAAAAAAGTGTAAAATTTTTATGTGAAACGATTTTAAAAAAGTAATAAAATTAAATGAAACGATTAAATATTTTAAAGTGTTATCGTAATTTAAAATTGATTTATAGAAGCAATGCAAAAATCAAATATGAATATTTATATGTATTTTTATTTATATCGGTTTAAGATTTATAAAACAAATAGTTTCACAAAAAAATAATAAATTTGTTTAAATATTAGATTTAAACATTTTTTGTGGTATAATAAAAGTTTTAATGTCTGATATTAATAATTCTGACGATGTTCCAAGAACCACTAATAATTATTATTTTTTGGTCGTTTATAAATTAAATATTTAAAGCCTCTGAAGAATAAGTTGATTTCAAATAATTCATAATTACTTCAAAATTCAACGGAAAAAATATGAATAAAATAACACTCGTTTCAACAAATTCAATTCAAAATTCTTTACAATAAACTGTTTTAAAATGAAAAATATCATTTTGAGCAAAAATATCATTTCGAAATATTTAGAATAGTCACAAAATAAACGTTCACAAATGAGTCAACAATTTCCCTAATGATAAACAGTTCAACTCGAGTTGCGTCTAAAAAAATAAAATTGTAATAATTCAGCTCAACAAATTCAAAATTCGTGAAATAGGATTTAATTAGTCAGTTAAAACAAAAACTAATTGATCACTCTTTCTGATTGGCTGACAAATCAGAATGGGGCAGTAGACTCTATTTAACTTCATTTCACAATAAAACTCGGAGCACACACCGACGAATCACAGATCAATCCTCAAATCCAGACACTGTCGTTCTATCACTACATCCGTCCTGTCTTCGGGGCAACCTGGAGATCGTACGAAACAAGAAACATGCGATTTTCTTTAAGGTTAAGTTCAAACAATTGTGCTATATGAAGTCTAGTATTATCATGATGAATACTCATGTTCCAAGTAGATTGTATTGTTTGAATGTTTAAATTATATTCTGCAGGAATTTTAGGTATCTCTCAGGGTTGATTGATCCGCCATCTTGAAAAAGTTTTAAATGATTTTGCATATTTACTGGCAAAAATAATCAGAAATTTGCGATCAGATATTGTCTGCCTAGCCATATTTGAGCGATTACCTGTGTCAATCACCCAAACACCGTTGCATTCGATCATAATGATCTTTTTCTTAGCTCTTTTTGCCAAATAAATATTCAACATTTCTTGACAGAAAATTAGTCTGATTCTCTTGTTATTCTGAGATAAAATGGGAGGAACTCCGTGACTGGACGTTTCCTCACATGGCATTTGCTCACACGGACATTTGCTACATGTACATTGAATAAAAGAGTTTTTAATTAGAATATTTTATTGAGAAAACTTTTGTTATTATTAAGGTTAGATTTTTTTTAAGTCAGATTTTTTTTTACTTTTTACGATTTAATTATTTTGTGAAATTTTTCTCAAACGCTATGAGTGATTATAATTTTTAACTTTGATTATTTGTGAAATTTCGTCAAACGATTATGGTTTTGAAAAGTTTGATTATTTGTGGAACATTATAGAATTGTTATTTGAATTATAAATTACGGAACGAATTATTTCAATTAACGATTTTAAGATATAGTAAAACTTATAATTCGATGATAAGACATTTACTCTCTTCAATAAAATGGGTGCAGCACGAATATAAAACCCCCGAGCTTCAATGCCGACACTGCCACTCTATCACTTCCACCGAACGGTCTTCGGAGCAATGATTATTCGAATACTTGAGTCTCTTCTTTACAATTTTCGAATGGTACTTTCCAGCATTCTCTTTTTAAACAGAACAAAATGAAGAGTTCTCTTCTCTTACACTTGTAACGTCCATTTGTTGCTAAGATCTTCTGGAATTGTAAATTATATACATTTAACTTTATAAATTGTTTTCCTTTCTTCGACAATTAGAGCTGTATAATTATTGTGACTTATTATTTAATAATTACAAGAATTTTGTTCCATTTATGTTACATTATTTTGATAAAACATAAATTAATTACTTTCATTGAAAATATAAATTAATGTCATTGCAGTATTTATTTTATTAATATTTCCTATAATTTTCGAATATATAACTTCGTTCTTGACAAAACACAAATTTCACATAATTATTTAATAATTTAATAACAATGATCTCATTTTTGGAAATAAATCTCTTTTTCAAGACGAAAATAAATCTAAAAATAATTTAGTAAATATAAGAAAAATACTGAAAAAAATATTTGTTTATTATATTCTTTAAAGACTGATTAGTTAACCTAAATATGTCTTAATAGAGAGGATGAACGGAATTTCCAGATGCACAAAATGTATTACTCCAAAATATTTTTTAAGTATGAGAACGTTTTAAATAATTTTCTATTAGTATCTTTAAAAATTTTCATTCTCTCTGTGAGGAATATTTTAAATTGTTTGAATGTGTAAATGTAGTTATGCTGTATGTTGATATAAGTATGTTGAATTTAGAATGGTGATTCTCCCACCCAGATGGAAATTGGTATTTTTTATTTAAATTTAAAGTGATTGACTATTCGAACATAATTAAAATAATCATTTTATAAGTTCATATTTTTAATTTCACAAATTAAAATTAAGTTTAAAAATTTTTAGTAAAATTTAAATTAAATGCATTTTTAATAATTTGATGACATTTTTATTATTTTTGGATTTATTGATAAATTGTAAAAATTATTATTTTTTGATTAATATTTTTTAGAGGTTAAATATTTTAAAAAATAACTTAGAAAAATTGTTCGAATAATCATGATTAAAAATAGAATTAAGAAAACCAATTAGAATGATGACAAACGATGAAAGACTTTCTGAGAGTCATAATGACTCCAAATGTGATTGTAATAAAAATTCAAACGGGACTTGTTTAAATGTTCTTAATATGGCGACACACGACCACGTGACACCAATTATCAAGGGACCGAAGACATTCGATGGGTCAGAAGCAAAATTAATAGAATTCCTAATAAGCTTTGAGAAATATTTAAAGATTTTGGGATTTAAGGAAGAAAGAAGAGCAATATTAGTTACAGCATTCATGACCCCAGAAGCGATAAACAAATATGAGAAGACACAAGGAGGAAGCTGGCAAACAAGAATGAGAAGTGCATTCTCGAAAGAGAAGAATATTTTAGAGATAATGAAGGAGCTTGTAGATATTAGAATCGGGGATAAAAATCCATCAGAAGTATTTATAAAGATTGATGATCTAGTGGAAAAACTAGTTGAGAAAAAACTAGGAAAAAAGGAACTTTCAGATCTAGCGTACGCCAACGCCATCGAAGATAGAGAAGTAAGAAGAGAAATGACTCTGAGAAATGCCACAAAAGCAGAAGATGTAAAAAATATCCAAGAGAAAATTTACGAATTTGAGCTGAAAGACAGGAATATAAGAGTGGACGCGTACACAACAAAGGAAAATAAAGAATGGAAGAAAGTAGAATATAGAACAAGAAGACCGAGACCACGATACGAAGAGAGAAAGATTGAAGAACCAAGAAGAAATTTTAATGCGAGAAGGATCATATGTCGGGCCTGCCGTGAAGAAGGACATGTGAGACGGGAATGTCCAAATGTTAAATGCAACCATTGTAATAAGAAAGAACATGTAAGAACACAATGTTATGAGAATCCAAACAGATTTAGAGAACGCGAACAATCTGGAAGATGAGATACAAGGAATAGAAGAAATGAACGAAAAGAATACGCAAACACACAGTACAGAGGTCGGATGGGATATACGAAAGAAGAGACGAAGTAGCAGAATTTGAAGACTTCGATGAAGAGTGGGAAAGAATGTCGGAAAGATCGAATAAAAGAGGAAGTCTAACAACGAGAGAAAATATTACAAACAAGAAAAATTTCACAGACGAACAGAGAAACGAGGAGGCACGGTCACAGGGAGAAGTGATCAGTGCACTTCACTAAGAAACGAATGTAGGTGTATGTTTGACTATATGAATGATTGTTTGTATGATGACGTATGTTGTGTATGGGATGCTCTTGAAAATATTCATCAAGAATTGTGTATATTAGATGATGAAAACGAAATAAACAATGAGAAATGTGATTAAATGTAATTAAAGTAAACTTACTCAAAAATATGAAAGATGTCAAAATAAAAGAGACAAAAAGAGGTATACACTGTGCTAACGACTCGGAACTAGTAAATTACGGAATAGAACAACTAAAGATTAAGATTGAAAGAATACAGAAAACAGTTGACTTTTTGTGGTAAAAGATTTGGAATCCGAAATTATTGCAGGAATAGATTTTCTAAATAAATTCAGCATAAAACTAAAGAAAGAAACAGGATACAACGAAGGAGTGATGGTAATACGCGATACTTTAACTGACGGAGACAGACTTAAAATAATAAGGGAAATATACGCAGATAAGATAGATGAACGATTAATCAAATTACTAATAGAATATAAAACGATATTTATGGCGGACAAATGGGATATAGGGAAGACCACACTAACTAAGCATAAAATTGAAACGCAAGGAGAACCAATATTGGTAAAACCATACCGACAACCAAAAAACTTGGAGGAAAAACTAGATGATATTGTAAGAATTACGAGGAAAATGATATCATTGAAAAATGCAGTTCGCTGTGGAAATTTCCGCTGGTATACGTATGGAAAAAAGACAAACAGGATATCCGAGTACGTGTTGATTTTCGACAATTAAATAAGGTCACAATCAGACCAGTACTTCCAATGCCAAATGTAAAAGAAATGCTAAATACATTAAACGGAGCAAAATACTTCATCACGATCGACTTGTGGAGTGCATATCATCAAGTTGAATTGGAGAACGATTCGACAAAGAACGACCAATATTGTTTTAAAAGAATGCCATTCGGAATTGCAGCCGCTCCAGCGACATTTCAAGAACTAATGACAAAAGTGCTAGGAGAATTAAACTGGAAAGAAGCACTTGTATACCTGGATGATATTCTAATCTTCGCAAAAGACAAAGAAGGACATTTAGACGAGTCGAACACATTTTTCAAAAGATTAAAGAATCGGGCCTTCGGATAAACCCTGAAAAGTGTCAATTCATGGTAGAAAAGACAAAATTGTTAGGATATGTCGTGAGCACAGATGGTATAGAGACAGATAAAATGAAAATAGAAGCAATCGACAAATTTCAAAATCCTTCTTACATTAAACATTTAAGAAGTTTCTTGGGGCTAACGAACTATTATAGAAAATTTTTGAAAGATTATGCAAAATATTCAAAAATACTGGAAGGGCTATGTAGAAAAAATAAACGTAAAAAATTGACATGGACAAAGGAATGTGACGAAGCATTTCAGATATTAAAAGATAAAATGACAAAAACACCGATCCTAGCATATCCAGATTTCGAAAAGGAGTTTATACTGGATACAGACACCAGTTTTGATACAATCGGGGCAGTACTGGCACAGAAGGATTCAAATGGAAGGGAAAGAGTAATTGTATATGGATCCCACAAGATGAACAAACACGAACTGGAATACTGTATTACAAGAAAAGAATTATTGGCAATCTATTACTTTACCCAATATTTCAAACATTTCTTATACGGAAAGAAGTTTCTACTTTGAACGTACCATAAGGCCATCACATTCATGATGACAACGAAGAACCCAATAACTCCACAATTCCAAACTTGGATAAACTTCCTTAGTGGACTAGTAGACTTTACTTTGCCCATGAATGTTATTTCAATACTTAAAATTTTATTTTAAAATATTTTTTTCCATTATTACCCAATAATATTAGGTTAGTCGAAAAATAATGGCGGTTTTTGAGCTTTATACTTTGTTTATCTACTTTGATATGTGTATAAGTTTAAATGCATTAGTGTTAGATATTATTTGAAATCTTATGCCTAGCTGTATATTC
>MQRK01193390.1:81752-92076 GCA_001938485.1 Girardia tigrina | reverse complement strand
CTGTAATTAGTAGAAATGTTACTACAAAATATATTTTTTAAAAAATCTTATTTATTTTAATTAGTAAATATATTATCTATAACTTAATTTTTTTATTTTAAAGAATTATTTCATTTTTATTTTTACTTTATCTAAAATATAAATATGATTTTTTAAAAATATCAAAAATTTAAAGTTCACCAAAAGGAACCCCAACACAGATGACAATATATGAATCAAACAAAACAATTATTATCTGAATGACTAAGTAGTCATCCCCTATTTATAAATTAAATAGAAAACAAATTAATATTTTGTATTTAGATTTTCTTATGTTTGTCATAAGAATTGGTATTTTTCGTAATAAATATATTTTTGGATTCATTATTATTTATATTTTATTTCGTTATATCTTTATCATGAGTAATTTTCAAAAAAAGTATTGATTTTCTTTATTCAAGCTACTACACTCTTTTCTATAATTTTCTGTTGTTAAAAAACTAATTCTTGGAAGTTTAAGGTGTGAAAATCGTCTCCGAATATCTCCGAATAAATGACACGGCATTATTCGGTCAAGCGTTTTCGAGTCAGACCGAATAGTTCGCAATGCAACCATGATTCAATAAATGCAACACACTGAAATCCATATTAAAATGCTACTGTTAACGGGCTGATCATTTTGTCACAATCTCTGGTCGGCCAACTATTTCGAGTTGTGGAATTGAAATATCGACTCCGAATCGATTAAATTGTTGAAATTTTTTTAAATTTATTAATCAATTTTTGAAGGATTCGCAATAAACATTGTTTTTGAAAAATTTTTTCGATTTATAAGCTTAAACGGCCACATACAGCCTATAGGGCTTTTATTGTTTTGGACTATTTTTGTCTTATTAATGAAATTAAATATACTATAATATAGAGAAAGACACTTGGTCCAGTCTGAACTAAATGTTACAGAGGTCAAAAAACATTATTTTACATATGGAAAAATCTTATTCTTATAAATATTAAAATAAATGATTAAGACTGAATATCCAGTGGGCAGAGATTGTTAATTGTACTCATTCATTACCATCAACTAAAATTAATATTAAATAGTTCAGATTCTTTATATCTCCCTAAGACGAATTTTTCAATACGTTTAATTAAAGTTGTTAATGATTTCTAACGCAAGGGAAAGAAAAATATACTTTAATAACCGAACGTAAAATGTCTTGGGAGTTCCGAACTGAATTATCTATTTATTCATTCGGGAATTTAGGCAATAAATCCTCATTCGTTCATATATGAAGTTTTTTTATTGAAAATTAATTATTTACTTTTCTCTTGTTAAATTATTTGAAATTGTGGATTATCACAGCATTAATTATCATTTTTTTCCTAAAATATTGACAGTTTAATTCTTTCTATTTATTAAAAAAAAATAAAGTTAAAAGTACGATGTCTGACTAATGAATTTGAGAGAATTTTTCAATTAAAAAATTTAATTTAAGCAAAATATTTATTTTCAGGCACCTGATCAGCAGGGGTCCTTGATGTCTCTCAGAGTTTTTTAAAATATCTTACAATAAATGTCACATAGAAAAACGTTAATTCGAATATTCAAAAAAACTTTTATTATAAATATCATATTATGATTACACGCTTCTTATTAATTGTGGGAATTTGTTCCTCAATATCTGATTAAAATATTATTTATTCATAGATCCTACCGGTTAATATATGAACTTTGAGAAACTATAATAAGGAAAGAAGGGAATTAAGAATTTCAACCAGAGAGTTAAACATTTCTAACTTATTCTGCAGATAAAAATAAAAAATCCTCTAAAACAGATAATGTGAGAACGGGTCTCTCGACAACCTCATTGAGTGTGTTTAGATGACACAATTATTTGTTGGTTATGTAATAACTGCTTGGGTATATAAGTAAATTTAAAATTCATGCTTCTTGATGACGGTTATACCGTCAAAACTAATTGCCGTTAAATAGAAAAATTTATTCTATAAATAGCGTGTTTATGTTTCCAAAATTCTTTTTTTCTGATAAATCAAAGTTAAATTGTAAACGGTCAATCGAATGGGAACGTGTCCTTTCTCAGTTCTGTAGTACCTTCTTTTACAAAGACTTTCTGACCATCATCGAAATATCGATTTGTTCTCTTATTTCTCTCCCAATTTTCCATTCGTCTTGCCGCTTTCTCTAAATTTTCTCTTACATTCATCTTGAGGACGTTGCTCTCTTCCGTGTTTCTCTCTATTTGTTTCAACTGGTTCAACTCTGAGTACTTTTCTTGTTCGTCTTTTATTCATTGAATTGTAGACAGAATCACCACTGTATTGATGTGTTTCAAGCTTGCTTTTGTTGATTTTGGTTCTTCGTGTTTTGTTTTACATTGTGTACACAGGTCGTCATATAGCCGTGATAATCCATCTACATTTTCATGTTCTTCACCTTCTCTATACTTCAAATCAAAGTCAAAATCCGCCTTGCTAACCATGCCTGGAATTAAGGAGTTATTGGTTTGGAAGTAGTCTTCATATAAACCAGTGCTTTATAATCAGTTCCTGCTGTAAATCGCTTGCTACATAAATATATCTTAAAATGTAACATGAACTCTTGTAAAGCTAATAGTTCTTTTCTTGTCACACAGTACCCTTTTTCATGTGTGGTTAAAGTCCTCGATGCATATGCGACTACTACTTCTTTCTCTTCTGATATCTGACTTAATACTGCTCCTATCTATCCGAATGATTCATCTGTATCTAAGATGAAATTATTATTCGGGTTCACTTACGGTTGGGATCCTCCAATTCAGAAGAAACATACAAAAAATGCAGAGGAACTTGTGAATATACTAACAAAAGAAAAATTGTCTAAAAAAGAACTACACAACCTTGTCTGTTTAAATATATGATTGACAGTTATGAAATCAAAAAAGAATTAAAACTGAGAGGAACAACTGAAACCAAAGATATAAAAAGCATAGTTACCAATATGTACGAACTACGTAAAATGGAAAGTGAGGAAACAGTGGCAGCATATACGACCGTAAATAAACAAGATAATTGGAACACCGTAACTAGACGCAAAGCTGTACACAACAAAAAAACCCGCATAGATATTACGAGCACAACAGTAGGAACCAAGGAAATAATGGATTCAAACCGATAAACAATTATGCATGTCAAGAAGAAGGACATATAAGAAGAGATTGCCCAAATATGAAGTGTACTCACTGCAATAGAAATGGTCATTATAGAACTCAATGTTATCTCAACAAGAATAGATTCAAGAAAAGAGAACAGTACAGTAGAAACAGCGATTGGAAGAAAAAAAATAATGCAGGATACCATAATAGACCTCAAAATCGTCAATACCCAGTTGCGGAAATTGATGAATGCAATGACGACATCGAATACGAAGAGACTAGATCAAATCAAGGAAAGTTAACTAAAAGGGTCTTCCCAGATCAGAGACAAAGGTATGAAAATGATCAGGGAAACGAGGAGGCACGATCGCAAGGAGAGGTGATCAATGTGCTTCATTACGTGATAAAAATAAGTATGATGGTGTGTGTGATTGTGTATGTGAATATGTGTGTGTTTGTATATGTAATTGTATGACTGGAAATAACCCCCTCGAAGTTTGTAAATTAGATTGTTGGAAAGAAGAATGTGAAGGAAACTGTTTTAGTAGTAAAATGGAAGAAAAAAGAAACAAAACGAAGAATGAAGAAATTTTAAAAATAACAAAGCTTAACATTAAATATAACAAACTGGATGTTAGACCAAGTATAGATTTTTACATTAAAGATAGAGAAGTACACTGTCTTTTAGACACCGGTGCTAAAGTAAATGTGATTGAATTAAGTTTCATTAAAAACATACCAAATATTAGGATTAGAGAATCGCGAAGACGTTTAGCATGCGCAAATGCTTCGGAATTAAAAAATTATGGAACAGTACTCTTGAAGATTAAAATTGAAGGAACCAAAAGAATATAAAATTCTATGTTGTCAAAGGAATGAACCCAGAAATGATAGCAGGAGTGGACTTTTTGGATAATTTTTGGATAAAGCTGATTAAGAAATCAATACAAAATAGTGATGTATTTATGATAAGGGATAGTCCATCGGATGAAGACAGATTGAAAGGGATAACGAACCTATACGGAGGTAAGGTCGTTGATCAGTTGATGAATATGATAAAAGAGTTTAAGTCGATATTCATGGCAGATAAATGAGATATTGGGAAAACATCATTGACGAAACACAAAATAGAAATTAATGGTGAACCGGTGTTAGTAAAGCCGTATAGACAACCAAGGCATTTTGATGAAAAATTAGACGAAGTTATTAAAAATTTTGAAGAAAATGATATAATGGAAAAATGTAGTTCACCATAGAACTTTCCATAGATATGCGTCTGGAAGAAAGAGAAACAAGAAATACGAGTGTGCATGGATTTTTGACAATTAAATAAAGTTACTCTCAGACCAGCATTCCCTATGCCAAATGTGGATGATATGTTGATTACATTGAATTGTGCAAAGTGTCGTGTTCCCTCCTCTCGACAACATCTTTGTTGACTATGAGCCCCCATCCGTTTTTTTGAGATCAACGACAACTTCTAAGTACTTCGTATTCCTCTCGATATTCATTCATTATTTAAGGGAACAGACGCACCACCCCCATGCACATCAACGAGTGTTGCGCGCTTCGGAGCGCCTTCGGGTTCGGACCAGTAACGAGTATTGCCCGACTGGTGGTCTCAATGTCTGATGGGGTTGATATTGTTTCACATTATGTTCCAATATTTTATTGTACTAGTTTATTAATTAACCCAGACGAAGAGAGCCTCAAGGAATTAAGCGACCATCGGACCACTTGCCCCAATGCATACTGTGGTCGACCTGCGCCATCTCCAAAAGGTTCTTCGCCTGTTTTATAGATTAGTTATAATTGATGTAGTCTCCAACTTCATCTCTTGTGAATACTTATCGCCTTTAATTTCTACAATAGATTCGTTAAGTAATAAAAGTTCTAAGTGAACTCTAAGACCTAGTACATGCTTATATTTACTCCTTACCGGATCTCCTTAACATATGTTCAAATTTACGATAAAGTATATTTAAACAAAATTTAACAACAGATTATATCTAAATTGAATAATCAAAATTATTTTCAGAAGGAATTTATTCACCAGATTCACGTTTTATTCAGTGGCTAATATCGGAGTTGCATTTTGTTCTTATCCAAGCATTATTATTAGATTTACGTTTTATTATTCTTTTAATTATGAATTTTAATAATATTTAATAAACAATTAACTTATTAAATTTAATATATTTAAAAATTAATGTTCATTTAAAAAATTACGTAATGCCTTTTTATCCAATAAAATTTAAGAAATTAAAAATTAATATTAAAAAATTTCCAATGCATTGTTTTTTAGATTTGAATATATAATCAAAAACTATATCAATCAAAGAAAGATGACCTCTGAAAATTGTTGTGAAGAATCTGTTTGTGTTGTAAATAAATGTTTGCATTCAAATTGTGATGTTGTTAATAGCCGTTCTTGATTTTTTTAATGTAGTTTGTTCATCTACTTTTGATAGCCAACTTTTGAAGTAACTACAAGACCCTTATAAACAGTCAAGTAGTGAAATGATTTAAATACCAATGTTGATACGCTTTATCAGAATAATGCTCTTTTTGTATTTATATTATATTTAATAAATTGAGAATTATTCAGTAGTGAAAGGTATCGCGATACCAAGAAAACCTGCAATAAATCACTACTGTCATCTTGTATTCTAATCTGGATATGAGTGTTATTCTACCAACCTTGGAAGTCAGTAAATACAATTCTGTAACAACAATTCTTCATATACTGTCCAATAAATACGCGAACTGAGTAACCAATCAAGAAAACCGCTCATTTCAAGTGGATAAAGTGTGTCAGTGAAATCAGTGAAGGATGAAGTAAGACCAGGACCACTGAGTAGCGCTTATTGTTGATTAAAACACCGAATGTATCCTGTCTCCTGTGTTTTCAGATTGGTGATTCATTTTATATCTAAATTAAAGAAAAAAGTCCGCAAAAATTATTCAAACAAAAAATTTGGAGTGGAAATAATTGTGTGCAACACATTGTTCCAATGTTACTGACACATGAACAAAATCAAAAAAGGAGCGAATTTTTTAGTGGCTAAAAAAAACAGATCTCAAGATGAAGGTTTTCTTAAAAGATTTGTCATACCGAATTAAATATTGTTTTAAAGGTACCAAAGTCATAGAGCACGGTAAAAACATTTTTTTCAATGCATGGTAGTTGTTTTAGACATTCATGGTTTTATGCATCATGAATTTATCCTTGGCGGACAAATAGGTAATACTGCCTTTTACTTGTAAGTTCTCAAGTAGTTGGGGATATTGTGCGTCGTATGCAACCAAATGTGGATGATTTATACATTAGGACAATGTGCTATCTCATTCTACAGTTATTTTCCTTAAATTTCTGACCCATAATTCTATCACAACGCTAAATCACCCTTTCTATTCGTCAAATTTAGGTTCATGGTATTTCTTTTTATTCCCAAAATACAAAAGGATTATTCAAATTAGACAATGGTATGATATGGAGACAATATAACCTGACACGGCCAGGTAGCTGAAGAACTTAACTTTTTAAACCATGGAAATAGAAAATATTTACAATGGATTATCTTATATGAAAACTAAATTTTATAAAATAACCTATTGTGAATTTAGTTCGCGTATTTATTGGACAGAATACGCGAATAAAATAATTTTAATCAAATGGATAATAAATAATAAACATAATAATCCCTAAATTAATCAGTTTATCTTTCGTATTTTAAATGTATCAGTCTCAATGAAAACTTTTATTTATCGACTTTTACCCTTTCAGTCACCTTGTATCATACGTAATACGTGCGTTCTTAGCGCTGTAGTATGGAAGTTAGAATAATTTGACGCAAATGCTCACCAAACATAATTTCATAAAGCTTTGCGAATATTTTCATAGATGGTATGCATCATCATTACATGGAGACATGGTTGAGACAGTCGTCGGAGTAAATGTGCATTCAGTGTTCTTTGTAGATTTTTTTACCAAAATTTGAAATTTTATCTTACTCTACAGAAATTGGACTGATCTTGAAAAATAACATTATTTTTTGCAAAGGCGAAGGAAAGTTTTACTCTGTGTGAGGATTTGAGAAAGTGTATCATATGATACATCCTATATTTTTATTGACGACTGGATACAAAAAATTGTAAAACTGTGTCATTGAGAAGCCAACTAAAATACATATTTCATATAAATATTTATAAAGAAAATAATTCATGACTCAAGGGGTTAATAAACAAAAATAAATCCTTTAACTTAAGCTACAAGATGTTTTATGATGGTTATACTATGGAATGGTTATAGAAATAAATTCTCAAAAGAAAATGGAATTTATGGAACATATATCTTTCTTTTCAATTTATCATTTCCTTTTATTGATACATTTTAACCCTTAATAACCTAGAGTTTCAATTTTGATACCAATCTTTTAAACCAAATGTTCACATTACTATTAGTTTTTTTATAGGTTGGCTGTACGTATTTTACTGTTGTAAAATATTCTTTCCAACGAAATTAAAAAAAAGCTATTTACAAGCTTTTACTACGTTTCATTTGTTTGTTTGTCTGTATGGATCAAATCTTGCGATCGAAATTTCACACACTTCCCGTTGTGCTGGTGACTTGAAATTTTCAGGAGTGATGTATTCTAGATGACAATACACTATTTCATTGTCACTGCTTTCCTGCAGTCAGTAATATTTTAATAATATTAATAATATCACAATAATATTTGATAAATATTCGCCATTGATTTTTTTAATTCTTTCATATTGATTATTATTTGGTAATTGTTATTGTTTTCTTTCATTTTGTGATTTCTTGACAATTATTATTTTTTATACAAAAACGAGCAAGTGTGGACTCTATCTTAAATATTTTCCAGATTGTTGTCAATCGTAAGTCAAACTTTATTAAACTAAAAAAAATAAATAAATTCATCACAATACAACATGATAAATAGAAGCAAATTTTAGAATAAGCAAATGATTAATTTAAATAATTTAATTTTAATTAGTAATTAATCAGAACAGTTCAATCGAACCTCAATTTTGTGTGCAAAATTATTCAGTTCAATAAATTTATATATTTCATATCCATACAAATCACTGCAATCAGGTNTTTTAATATGGGAAGTGGGTGAAATACATACAGATCCGCAAACATTTAACAAATTATAAAAGCTTGTGCACCAAAAATTTTTTTGGCGTGATAATTTTCAATTCATCTAGACCCTCAAGCAAACACAGTAATATTAAAAATAAATCACTTTCGTAAATCAGGCTACTAAGGGTAAAACTTATAACATTCCTCCTAATAAACTGTTTTCCCACTTATCAAATTTCCTTATCAATTGTAACGCATTTCCACAAATTCATATCACCCTCGTACAGTTGGTAATTGCTACCAACGATTTTATCCATTGAAATGAATCTGTTCCATTTAATAATCAGATAATAAGCAAAGTTCTTGATAATATGATATATTATTATATATTGCTGACTTTGATAATAGCAACAAAGTAAACAATTAACCAAGAATTATCAGCAGAGCATTAATGAAGATATCGAACAAAAGCTAAAAACTCTCAGTCAATCACCTTTGGCTATTTATAAAGATAAAAATGACAAATTAAGATAAGTGAGTAAAAATTTAACAAATCTCTGACAAGCAATTGTAAGAGGTTATTTTAAGATAAAATATAAAACAAAATAAAGAACATATTAAAAAGTGTATCCATGGAAATGATGACTTGGATTAGTTATTAAAAAAATGAGATCATTCGAGAATGATTTTAGAATTGTGTTAAACAGTTGACGGAGTCACATAGATGAATATTGTTGTTCGACACTTCGATGAGGGATGAGCGGTCGAATGGCTGACTTGGAGCGATCTCGATGCTGTTGTTGTTCGAGTCGTTTAGCAGCATTAACTTCTTCTGTAGATTCGATTTGTTGCAGTCGTCGTTCTGTTCTAAACTCAAACCAAGTACTGCCGTCTGAGGATTGCTGATGTTAGTTGGAGATGGCAAATTATTTTGCTGCATAATTTTTTGACGCACTTCTCTGATTTTATGTTTCAATATTTGAATGTTTGGGAAAACATTAGAGTATTGTTTCTGATACCGACTTACTGCGTCAGCTAAATTTAAAAAAGTAATATTTAACATAACTGTTCATGAAAATTGTGTATATAATACCAAAAATAGTGTACAATTAATGAAGAAGTACAACTTCAAGTTTCCCAATTTCTAACAGAAATTATAAACGACACATCAGAAATAATAAAAAACTAAATATTAGTAAAACACATTTCATTTAAATAAAAATAGTCCTTCAAACTACAACCAAACTTAGACCCTTAGAATCCTCACTTTCATCTTAAAGTTATCACAGGGAAACATTTTTTAACCCAACTAAAAATTGACTATTTTAATTTTAAGTCCTGTTAATTTCATTTACTTTAGTGTTCTACATAATATAGTCAAAAATCTGAGGTCCACATACTAAAATCTATACATATATACACAAAACATCCTATCGAACCCCTTTCCCCAAGGCCTAAAAAACTAATACCCCACCCCAATAATATAGAATATGTTTCTCATCTTAAGCAATTTATCAACTCCATACAAAGTCCCTCAGTCCTGACGGTTTAATGGGACAATTATCGTCTTCTAAGTGACCCGACATACTTTTTTCATATTTTTGTACAATAAATTGTCATAAAGTTTTGTAATAAACATTGTTTTTTTTCGTAGATATACATGCCAATTTATCCCCATTAAAGGGGTTACTATTTTTCTCTTAGAAAAATGACATTCGATTGATTCAAACCTATAATTTTTAAAGTAATTTTATAAAAAGATTTTGAAAAATTGATAATAACCTTTCCGTGAATTCCTAATTTTCTTCAGAAGAATATTACTGTCGCAATTTTCTGCCAAAGTTTAGAGACAAAATTACTTTGAAATGGTCATTATTTATATGAGGGGTTAGTTTAAAGTTTCGCCAAAATAGTTTATTATTTTTTTTAATTTGAAAATTTAAAAGAAATAAATTAACAAATACAATGTAGAGTAAAAATATGATAATAAATACTTATTTAAAATATGTTTACAGTAATAACAATTAACATATTTTAATAAAAGTTATAGAATAAGCTAAATAAATTTTAATTAACGGAT
>MQRK01193390.1:57138-69558 GCA_001938485.1 Girardia tigrina | reverse complement strand
TATTTCAAAAATTTACCTTACAGCATTAGTGAGGCAGTGAGTGACTTGGGCTTTTATAATATAAAAAAATTGAACCCCCGGCAAGAGAGGGCCGCGAAGCGGGCCGAGCGCGCTAGTAATAATATAAGTTAGTAAAGCTTACACGGAACATCTGACAAATACTCCCACAAATCTCGTTCTATAAAATGCCAATAAGTGAAACAATTCTGGTGTTACCTTTCATCACAACGAACGTGCACCTAGGAATTTTTATTTTCCACATGTTTCCCAAAACTAAAAGACTACACTTAGTTACAAAAGTGCAAATCATAAACTATTATTGGGTTGAGCAGTAACTCTGGTGAGTTGTAAATCAAAAAGGACTTCTTTCAGAACAGAAAAATGAAACAATATTCAATTATATATGTACAACTTTTATCTATGATCTTTATGCCATCTATTCGACAGCTTCGTGATTCTATACTCCCAGAACTTCCTATCTTCCTAACTGAAAAAAGACTGAGACATATACATTTTACAAACCTCCACGGAATTGACATTTTTGTTATTATTCTAATTTTACAAATGTCTGGTAACGTATGAGTGTAGCCGGGTAAGCAAAGATACATGTGGTCTAGCGTTGACCTTATGAAACTAAACATCTTTTCTGTTTGTAAATTATGATCACTTCTCTTTGATTGATACCTTGTCATGGTCCGATTTAAAATTTATTAACACCGATCAGAATTTATTAGCCGTTGAATTGGTACCACTATATCCTGATCCACTTGCGATTTTTGAAGGAAAATCAGATCTGAAAAAGATATTATTCGTATCAGAGGTAAATCTATTACGCAAAGTGGCAGACCAAATTGTGCGACAACAAATATAACCATGTTGATGCAAAACAGGTATAAACTAGGAGAAAAATGAACACTTCTTAAAAATTGAAAAAAAATGGTTGATTGGTAGATCATGATGAATAACCTACCATGTAACTAGGCAAAAACCGCTTGCAGAGTTTTGAACGTTTCAACTCAAACGGTGGTATGTTCCCATTGGGTTATTCTTTAGAAAGGAGATCAATACCTCTGTCGACCAGTCTTGCTTGGATATCAAATCCAGTTTTAACGGGAGTAGTTTCTAAAACTTGGTTTTAAGATCAAATTGATCAAGTCTGTAGTATGATTGAAAAAGTGTGAATAAAACTCATAATTCTAAATTCAATACAACTTAAAACAGAGACTGATCTATTGTTGAAGATTGACCTTGGGCACATTAACAGTGGCTCATGTCGTTATTCCCGGACATTTTTTACAAAAATGGATACTTTCATTGCGTTTCAGGTGCGAATAGCAGACCGAAATTTGATTTTTTTTGTATTTTTTCTGTTAAATTGTGGGGCAACAAACATAACCATGTTGATGCAAAACAGGTATAAACTAGGAGAAAAAAACGAACACTTCGTAAAAATTGAAATAAAATGATGTAAACATAACATATGTGATTTAAAAAGATAAAATATAAGTTATAATAAGCCTTTCTAGGTTTATAAATAATCAATAACATATTTAATGGCAATAAATATCAATTTTTCGAGGCTAGTGGATAAAAAAACGGACACTTTTATAACTCAATAACATTTATATTTTCTTTTTTAAAAAAAATATTAAAAAAATACCGTTAATTATGAATATTATTGAGAAGCAAGCTCTGATGTGTGAAATTTTAAGGTTGAATGAACTTGGTTTATCAATTAGAAAAATTTCAGAGGCAACGTCTGTTCACTGTCGACGGTCATGATATCAATCATTATCAATCAGACACTTTACCATAATACAATTTCCAGGTTAGCAGGTTCCGGGCGCAAAGTTTAATAAATGATGGAGAAATGTTGCTCAAATAAATATTTCTTGATTGTCCGACAAAAATTGATGTGCAGTTAACGGAAGAGACTTGGAAAGTTGTTTCTTAAAACACGGTAAAGCGTGACTTGAGATATTCTGGTCTTATAAGCGCTACCCAATGAATGTAGCATTGCTATCAAAATTCGTACATGAATTGAAGAACTTGTGAGAGTTAAATTCTTCGTTTTAAACACTAGTGCCCGGTTTTTGTATAATAAGTAAATTAAAATGAACTTGTTTTAAACAATAACATTGTAAGGTTAAATGCTTCGGATTTTCTTGTATTTTTTTAATTATCGATTTTAATAATCTAGATGCTATTTTACTTTACAAAAATAAAGAAATTATACATACATTTTATTTTATAAAAGTGTCCGGTTTTTTGTCTCGCAGTGTGACTGACGTTTGGAATATTTTCCATGTGATAGTAAAGTCCAGTGTTGTATAATATTGATTATTTTCAACTAATGCCACGATTTTATCATCAACCTTCATCAGACTTCTTGAGTGTTGATTGTCTTCTTAGTTTAGTTCTACATTTCGAAACCTTTCAAACACCCATCTAGCTGGTCACTGTGTACAGAATAATTTGAGGAATATCACATGTATTAAGAACACCAACATGGGTTTTCGAACTTTTATTTTCAATACAATCAGAATTGTCTTTTGAACAACTCTCAGCAAAGCTTTCGTAATTCGATATCGTTCTAAATTGATAAATTTTAGTCTTGTTAATAAACAATTATTCAAACAAATTTTCATTATTTTCAGATTTTATTTTTAAAGTTCTTATTTTATAATTTAGTAATAATTTTATCTAAATATTAATTTTACTTTAAAAATGATTTTATTTAAAGAAAGAACATTTATTTAATTTAAAACTTCGTTAAAAATTATTTACTTTATTTAAATTTTTAATATTAAAATTTGAAACGATTTGATATTTTTAAAGTTTTTTAAATATCTTATGCTGTACTTTAAAATACAAATTATACTCGAATAATTATTAATTGTGAACATCAAAAATATCAATTTTCCATCTGGGTGGGAGAAACACATTTCCAAATACTACACTCAACATACTAAATTTAAAATATTCCTCACAACGTGTATTGTTGATTTAATATCAAGTAACACTAGAAGGACGACTATCATCATCAGACCTGTATTTTTATACAAATGTCATTAGTTTTATAATTATAAATATTATATATGCATACAACAAACTATAAAACTATTATAGACAAGCATGGAAAAAGTGTAGTCCTATTTATAAAAATACAGGTCTAAATTTCAGATACTACTAGTGGACTTTCATTGTAAACTTAGAAATAAATCTAACAATCTTTAATTAGGAATATCGTAAGAGTTATGATTCCTGTAATGCGATAGATTTAATATCGAATTTGTTATCACTGGTCACACCAATTGAGTTTTCACGTTACATTCATTCATAAAACTTAAAATTACTAAACACCTAGTTTTACTTTCATTAAGTTTACGTATGCGAAGTTAATTTGTTTGGAAATAGATAATTAGCACTTTATTTCTTGATTTCTTGAAACGTTTGTACACTGTTCAATGAAAGATCGTTATCACCAAGACCTTGAACAACAAATAACAAAATTAATATGTATTTCGTATTTCGAAGAAAGTAATTTTAAAGGTTATTTCACATTATGGAGATAATTAAGTATCATGAATGTAAATAATTTTATAAAAAACTCTCGTCAAAAGCTTAAGTTATCTAAACAAAACATCAATTATTTATATATTATTATTCAAACCGGATGATAAAAATCACTGTAAAATCAATAAAAATGTTGGCAAACCAGGGAGATATGCTTGCTGAAACAGCAATTTAAGAACATTTACAGGGTGACCCACCGGGTACGGACTAATTTAAAATAGGACTTATGGAAAATAAATCGATTCTGTCTGACTGTCCCCCCAGAGAGTTTTGTGGAACACATAAAAATCAAATAATATTATTTATTTTAATTTCAAAAACAATTAATAATTTTGCATAATTATGGAAAAGATAACCACTATAATTAGTAAACATTAATGTAAAACATAAAATATTAATAATAGTTACAAATAAATAAATTACTATTCAAACACTCAGGAATACCGGGTAAGATCTTGATGTTCATTAGACGGGGAGATTGTGCCACACTCTCATTTACATTGTCAGGATTAAATTGAGGAAGATCTATAAATTTTCTTCGAAAATCCACTTCAGCAAGAACACTGAAAAATTTTTATATAATTAAATTAATTTAATTTATTTTCTACTTTTCCGTATCTTCATCCAATTTTCGTTTAAAAAGAGCAGAAGCTGACTTCTTTTTAGGATTTACAGGAACCGAATCGGGTGTGTATATACAAGATACAGATTTCGGAGGAGAGGTCATAATTTCAGTGCTTAACTGAAGTGGAGGAGGTTTGGATTTTATCTTTGCTGTGGAATTAGTTGGGGTAGTTATTGAGTTAATGTTTGAATTGAAAGTAACACTATCAGTAACAGAAAATGTTGTTTTAATTTTATTATCAAGTTGTTGACGGATTTGACTTGAAGATATTTCACTGATTGGAGTGGAAACAGGAATAGAGGTGTTGTATATTGTTGGAGACTTACTGTGTTCTAAATGAGATGAGGTTGTTAATTTTGCAGGAATTAATATATATGACTGATTCGGATTTGGTGTCACCGGAATCGTCGACTTTGAAACGGACAAAGGACTGCAGATTTGTCCAACGGAAAACACGCGAATCAGAGGTGAAAGTTTTTCCACTGAATCTAAATCGAGCATGGCATTTTGTTGGGAAATGACAGGATTTAAAGGGAAGGTATTATTAGTATTAGTGTTATCATCTGGAGTTGTAAGATTTTGTCGCAACATTCGAAAAGAATTTCCATTTTGATTTTGAAAATGGGATTTATTAATCGAATTAGCATTTACTTTAGCTTCTAACAGAATTTTTGTCGATTTCTGAACTTGAACATTGCTAGTGTTTTCTGGAGCCTGAGATGAAACTGATACAGGCTTTAAAATGTGGTGACTAAAAGATGAATTTGAATTAGGAGTTTGTTTTTTATTATTTTTCTTTTCTAAATCTGGAGATTTCAAATTCGTAAACTGAGACGATATAGAATCTTTAATTAAATGAAGTTTCTTTTTACCTTCAACATTTCCAGTAATTGGTATAGATTTATTGTTTGATAAATTCAAAAGAGAAGACTGTACACATGAAGGAATCCATTGAGTTTTGATAGTCTGAGGAGTGAATGGTTTGGATGACGGACTAACCGAAGTTCGAGTTAAGTTTCTAGAAAGTAAAATGTTTAGTTGATCGCTAGAAATCACTGACATTGATGGACAAGATAGAGGAGCGACAGACGAATTAATTGGATCGCTAGTTATTATTGTGATAGGAAGTCGAGACGTATTTTCAGTTGACAGAGCCGCTAATAAAGAAGAAGACAAAATAGATCCATTAGACTGAGGCAAATTACTATTTGGAACAGAAATATTACAAAAGTTGAAAACAGAATTTTGATCTGATTTAATTTCAATTTTTTCATCTGGTTTGACAGAGTTATCTAATTAAAAAAAATAATTAACAATAAATTATAAGAAAATAAGTTTTAAAAATATCATTTCTTTATTTTAGAAAAAGTCTTATATGTTAATTAAAAAGAAATTTGCTTTAATAAACTTTTTCTAAAGAAATTTTAATTTCAGAGTAAATTGAAACAATTAAACTTTATTTAAAACAAAATATTTGATGTCTATTTAGTAAATTATCAAATCTGTTGGATTTACAATGTCAATAAATGCTCAAAGATCTAATTCAATAATAATGCTTTTCTATGCACATATTTACTCATTTTTATTAAGTTTCTATGCATATCAGATCTACAAACATTCGATAGTTCCGATGTAACTTAAAATATAATCCATCCATAATCAAATATCATACCTCCTAGCTTCTCAATCGCATCAACTCCAAGAAGTAAGTCCAAACCTTCGAGAAATGCATCAATAATTACGCAATCCAGTTTTATCTCTTTATCTTTACAGCTGAGATCAATCTCATACGATACTGCCTTCACTTCTGAACAATTGACCACTGTAACTCTGGAGTTACCTTTCGGATAGAAAACCCAGACACTTTTCACCACTATTCACCAGACACTTTATCACAGGAAGCCACTGACGCTGACGACTCCCCGTTTTGTTTCAGGTAAGACAAAATCTGGTGGTGTCCATTTTTGCCACATATTAAACAATTTCCCCCATTGTAGCACTACTAGTACTACAATTACTGCATCTTATTTGTGATCATTTAGAGTCACCATCGATAGTTCATTTACATTATTGCTGATGCCGATGAACGAGTGACTGATTTCAACCACTTCCTGTTAACATGGGACACCTTTCCTTTCGATTTTTAACTCGATTTCTGCTGGTAAACCATTAAAAATACTAAACTTTCTAAATTCCAAAGTTTCTTCGCAAATCTAGAAACTTCTGCAGTAAATTCATCGATTTTCTAGAAATTAGAAAGTTTTATTTACTTCAGTTTACAATACGCTTCACGAGATCTCCCACTGTAACCAGTATCTCAAGCGCAAAAAACTTCACATGCACTTCTTTGTTTTTCCTCCAAAATCTCTATTTAAATATTGAGAACTGATCTACTTAGCACAAATGGAAATAACAATGGACTTCAATTATTTCAATTGGTGAATGACCATAACTCCCATGAATTATTTCTATTAAATTTTTCTAAACAATCCAAAATTTAAATTACGATTGACATGCTCGAATAGCTTGTAATATGAGAGTAAATTGAAATAAGTAAATTTTATTTAAAACAAAATAAATAACAATATCCAAACAAATATTAGTTAATAAAAAAAATTAATCTTAAACTAATATTCGCTAATTAAAATATTTTAATGTATTTCCACAATATTTACTATCAAAAAGGTGAAATACTCTGAGTGAGATCATGCAATAGTCTTTGATGAACCAAACGTTTTTATCAAATTCATTAGAAAACAATTTACACATTTCAAGTCTACTGAGTATAATTGGGAGCTACATTTCGATTTAGAATTTAAAACAGCATGAAAGCAAACCAAATATCCATAACATCAGAAATAACTTTACTATATCTGAAGGATTTAAAGCATATAAGAGTAATTACAAGAATATAGGTAGTCTCAAAGGGGTTTCAATGACATCCAAAGATCAAGACTTCCTCTGTAAAAAATCGAAAAAAAATTGTGGATTATAAGATAATTTGGTTTAAAATTCAATTATCAAAGGAGTAAAAACACGTATATCGAGTAATTCGATCAGGAAGACTCAATAGGACAAGAACAACTGTGCCGAAGCTGATCAACGATAGAGAGAAATAGAAAGATGCTACAAGCTAGTCTAGTTATTACTCTTAAATCTCGGATATAAAATCGTAGTACCAGTGGTCTAGAAATCAGATTTCGAGACTAAGCAATTATTCTGGGTGTGAAGGTCGTGGGGTTGATAAGCAGTACTCGAATTTGAGAACAGCCGTGAAGCACGATGAAACCGCGGTCGATATTGAGAAAGCATTGATAAGATATCTGATGAATCAATTAGGTTGAGCAATACTGCAATGATACATATTTTCAAACGAAGCAGTGCTATGTCGATACCCAGTTAGGCGGAGTAGAATGAAGACACAATCAGCATCTCAGGACATCGTAGAGAGCCTTCGGTTGATACTTTATAGGATGAGACTTTCACATTGGAGAGAAAAATTGTCATCTCAAAACCCGGATTAGTGAGCACAATCAAGTCGATGAAATAAGATTCTTGATTATTTGGTTACATTGTAAAAAAGAATCTCTTCTGTTTTAAGAAATGAGTTTTCTGTTTTATAGAAGAGCTTTGATTTACATTACGAGCGGCAGTTTTGTGAATCAGTATTAATAAGACACTACATTAATTAATATTCAATATGGACAAAATCTTTAATTAACCCTAATCCAACTGGGTAGTTTCACTAGCGTAACCTACTGATATGTGTATTTTGTACACATGAAAAGTAATGGTAAAACAGTATGAAAATTTGGATTTTTAGTTCATTTATTTCTTTATAGATAATGGAATACAAACAGGTGACATGGTTCAAAAATCAGTTTTTAGTAAATGCCATCACTTCAAACTTGAAATGTGTACAAAAGACACTACCCAGTTGGATGAGGCTTAAATTTGGAAAAAAAAGTTTGCCATTATTATTTAATGATATATTGAATAATTAAATTTAAATTTTCAAAATCTTCCATTAAAACTAATATTTAAATAGTTTACAAATTAAATTATAAAATACGTAAACGCATACTCTATTCATGTATGTATAAACTAAGCAAGTTTCTACTCGATTTTACTAAAGGAACCGATTTCACAATTTAGAAAGTTTTTCGATTGCAAATTACAAAAAAAATATTTTTACAACTTAAAAAATTTAAGTTACAAAAGATTATAAAACAATACAAGACAGATGTAACATTCTGATTCTCAATAATTTCGAAAATTCATAAAACAGGTTTAAGTAAGGTAATTATATATTCACATCTATGATTCTTATTAATTTATGCCAATTGTGCACCAATTAAATGAATATTGAAAAAATACAGTCGCACATAGTGGTTGGAATAAATTTTAGGTTGCTTGAAATACAGTTTCATATATATATATATATATATATATATATATATATACATAACGAAGTGTCATCATCAGGAATAATAATTTGTAAAATATTATAATTTTAAAGAATGCAGAAAATGGAGTCGTAATGGGTTTCTCATTAGTAATAAGGTTAGTGTATTAAAAAGTTATCTTAGAAGCACCTAATTTATGTTTTAAAATCCCTTTTTTATAAAAGTATAAATAATAAGAAATAAACAATTATTAACATAAACGAAGATTATGATGAGTTAGATAATTTTCAGTTCGCTGATCCAAATTTAAATAAGTTAAAAAATTATTTGAAATCGAAATTAAATTCAAATTTTAAAATTAATATTTAGAATGATACTTAGATATTTTAAATTTGAATTTAAAATATTCTTCATAAATTAATTTGAATTAAAATATTATTTTAGTAGAAATATGAATTGATCAAAATATATCTGATTAAGTAGTTTTAAAATTAATAATGTTAGTCAAAATTTGATTTCTATAAAAAAAATTTATTGATATTTGGAAAATTTATTTTTCAAATTTTAAATTGAGTTAAGGATATGATCAAAATATTAAATATTTCAAATATAAAAAAATGAATATTAAATATAAGATATTTTCAAAAATTTCAAAAAGTAGTAAAAATATTATAAAATGTTTGTTTAAAACGCAAATTAAAATTAAAAACAGCATAAAATATTATATAAACAACAAATTTAAAAATAAATAAAATTAAAATTAAAAAAAATTATAAATGGCTAAAAAATTAAAAATTATATATACGTTAAAATAATAATTGTCGTAAATATTTTCATTAAAATTTTAAAATTAATAAATTTAATATTATTTTGACTTGATTAAATGGTGTTCCAAACACAACTAACAAAGATTATTAAGTTGATCACAAAAAAAGGAAAATGATAAAATTCTATTAGACACTAATAGGTCTGTTTGTCTGGTTTTCCATAAACAGTTTGTTGATTTGTGAGGCACTGATTAAAGTTTCGTATTCGATATGTGGTAGCTTAAAGCACTGTCCCCAAATGGTACTGGCTCAGAGTAACTAATTAATGTCAAATATTAGAATTATAATTTAGTACAGTTGGTATTGATTTCTTATGACGTATCTGTACTATACAAGAGATATGCTGACAACATCTTTCTGGCTTTGAAAAACCAATCCCTGATAGAATCATTCTTAAAATTCATGAGTGGTCTTCATTCTAATGTCAAATGTGCTATAGAATGAAGACTAAATAACAAACTTCCTTTTCTTGACATTTTTGTTATTAGGATTCATGAGGGTTATAGAATTAAATTATTCAGAAAGACAAAAGTTACAGGTTTCTATATAACAATACATAGTTGTAGTGACGAAAATATAGAGGGTATAATAAATGGATTAGTTCACAGAGTTTGAAATTTATCATCTAAATCTTAAATCGCAGATCATGGTTTAGATATTCTTAGAGAATGTTTAAGGTACATGTACACTAACAAATAAAAACATAATAACATTAATGGTACATGGGAAAAATTATATACACAAACATTTGTTAAGAAAAAATTAAAAGACAACATTGAAGAGTACAAACGAATCAATTAAATACCATATTTTAAATATACCATCTAAAAACTACATATATCAGTTGGAATACGATTACAATTGCTGTCGCAAACTTACTAAGAAGTCGTCGATTTATCATTAAACCTTCAACATGCAATATTGTAGAAACAAATAAAGTAACATTTACAATACATCAGTGCAAAAGACGCAATCGTATACCTATTATGGTCATAAAGTCATAAATATTTAATTGAAATCATTTATTTGATTGAAGTGATTCAGTGACATTTATGTGATTGTCAGGTTCGACCGTGGCAATCATGAACAACTATTCATAAATCAACCGAAACAGATTTTGTGTTTTACTTTATTCACAATGTACACATTCAATTTGATAGAAATTATAGCTCTTACCAGCTACTTCAAGAAACTCTTCCGATTTGCATTGAGGATTCTCTTGTAAATATCTTTTATTTGGGGGTAACGGCGACCGATGTTCAGAAACCTCATTTTTACTAAAGTTTTCTGCAACTGCAGCTAATAGAGCCAAGCCAGCAATTCTGCAACTGGTCTTATTAACGCTTGTATCTTCTTCACAAAATGAACTAGGAGCACTGCTTATTTGAACATCGGAACTTGTGGATAATTTATTTTCCATTTGACAATCTAGATCGGGATCTGTCAAAAAATATGAAAAAAAACATTATTTATAAAAATTATAAACACACAAGAAAATAGAATTCAAAGAAGTCAATTCAAATTTACTAAAACAAATAGTAACCTGATTCTTCAAAACACAAAGTTTTGATTCCAGATTCGACTTCTTTGCTTAGTTCATCATCCGTATTTTCCATTTCATTACTATTCATATATCTAGCTCGAGCATTTTTCAAAGATGACCATTTCCATCCCGGGTAATTACGAAAATGAGCATCTTTCAACTGAAAGATTGTTTTCGTAATATTTTCACATAAATAAAAATAACAAACCTGTTGAGCTAATTTTTGGTAAGGTTCTTTCTCCATATTACTCATTTGATACCACCATTCTCCAAGAATCTGACTTACAGCCCTATTATCCTTATTCGGATTTTGCTTGTGAACTTCCCCACGGTGACGCATTGAAAATATCATAAAAGCATTCATTGGTCTACGAATTCTTGAGTTTTTTATGCTAATCTGTGTAGATTTTAAAATAGATTTCTTTCTGGTTTTATCATCATTATCATTTTTCTCATCAATATTCTCTTCAACTAATTCGTTTCCTGAGTTATTCGCTTTTTGTGTGAAAGATGAATTTTCTTCTTTATCATCATCAGAAATAACGGTTTTATCCGTTAAATCTGATTCCACGTAACTAGATTTAGTTTCAATCGATTCATTGAGTCCCTTATGTGGAATCAAATTTTGAATTTCAGGTACGGAAAAAGTATCTATTTTTTGCAAAGATTGTAGTATATGAGGATCTTTATCGATAGAAAAACCTATATAAAAATAAATTCACAGATTTTATAATTTTATAGAACAATACAATTTTGTAATATTGGTAGTAATTGATACCAATGAGCAACTCCACCGCTCCCATTATCCTCATCATTCGACTTATTATCATCATCAGGTGGACGTTTGTCGGACTCATTATTATCTCCATCGGCTAAAATTAATAAATAATAATAGTAATGTATGAGAAATAAAAAAAATAGTATTTCAGTTTCGATTAAATTATCAAAATGCTCCAAGTCTTCAATAGTAATATTATAATCAATATGTACTATGAGGAGTTATTTAAAATTTGCACTAAGCCAAATTAATTTATTAATTTTTTTTAAAAATTGGAAAATTTTTAATTGGAAAAAGTTAGTCTACATTAGAGAAGCTACAAAAATGTTCTTAACCAACAAATACATTCGAAAAGAAAGCTTTCATACTTGACAATGAAAAGATTTCCAGATATAATTCGGTACAAACTCTGTGTAATGCTGCAATTTGTTACATGAACAATTGATTTGAATTAAATTGATTGTGAACTGTCTGTCACTACATGTATAGATTATTATGTTTCATAAACATTATCTTTCATTTATTTGTAATCAATACAACCACATGTTTTTAAGTATTAGGTTGTTCGATATGAAACGGGTCAAACTTCACACCTTACATTTCAATCGCGTATAACTTAACTTTGAACTATCGTATGAAAATAAATAAGGTATTTCTTGACAGAT
>MQRK01193390.1:1023-32420 GCA_001938485.1 Girardia tigrina | reverse complement strand
CCGCCATTATTTTTCGACCAACCTAATATTAAAATATTAAAAATAAAATATTATTTTTTTAAAAAATACTTAATGTTTATATTTGTTTTTTTTTACTTTAATCCTTTCATTCTGTTTTTATAATTTTGTTTTTCAACTGAAATCATATATGCTGATTTTTTTAATTTTGCGTTGTTTTTTTTTTAAAAAACATTTTTTAATATTTTATTATTTAGAAATTTTGAAAATACGTTATATTTAATATTCAATCTTTTATTTTTTAAATATTTAATTTTTATTCATATCATTAAATTAATTTAAAATTAGAAAATACATTTTTACAAATATTAATAAAATTTTTAATCGGATTTCAATTATTTTAAAAAATACTGTTTTATCTGTTATCTGTTTTGATCAACTCATTTTTCTATTAAAATAATATTTTAATTCAAAATAAATTTTTAAAGAATGTTTTTAAATTCAAATCTAAAATACATAATTAATTCTAATTAATTTTTAAAATTTTCAATTTGATTTTAATTTATAATTTTTTTTAAAACTATTTAAATTTTGATCAGTGAACCAAAAATTAATTACCTCCTCGTAACGTATAAGTCCACAATAAAGATTTTAAGGATTTGAGTAATGTGGTACAAAAATGAATGACAAAATTATACGTAATTTACTGTTAGAAACATTAAATAACACTTTAGTGCAAGAAACTATATGAAGAAAATTCATATAATTAAAATTTCGTGCTAAATTTTATTTTAATTTTAAAGAAACAAAAATAAAATAACCTCATCTAATTCTTCTTGCCACGGAAGTTTAAGAATTCTTAATTGGCCTCGAGAACAACGGTGGTACTCCACTGACGAAGAATTAGGAGAATCTTCCGGTATAATTGAATAAAGCAGAGACGTATTTCTTATTGTATTATGATTAGAATCTGAATCAATTTTGTTGGTAATAGTTCCACATCGAAAGGTTCCATCTGCTGTGTGGTAACATACCCGTATATTTCTTTAATAAAACATTAATCGCAAAAAAAGTGAAAAAATAATCTAACTCGGTTAATTGAGTTGGAGATGGAGGAGTATCAGCAATGAGTAAAGGATACCTTTGGTTAATATCAACAAGGTTTAGTTCCACGGTTTCCAAAGAATCTTGGCTAGTAGATTGTGGAGTAAACTGAACGGAAATTGTGGCCTCGACGTTATTTGAGAGGAGAATAACGGCACGGTTATATGATACTAGTCAAAAGAAAATAGATTTCATTATGAATTAAAGATATTTCACGTTAAAAATAAAACAATTTATTATTAAAAAAATAAGTAGACAATAATAAATAAAAGAGTAGAGACTTGAAGCATAACGTAATTACTAAAAATACAATGACATTAGTCATTCATAAGATTACAAAATACGGAATAAGTCATATTAAGTACCAAAAGTATTGTTTATTTATATAAGTATCATTCGCATTATTCATTTTACAAATTTATTTAATTAATTTGCTAAATTAATAATAAATAATTGTACTTAAAAATCACTTTAAATAACAAAGCAATGGAACACAATAAAAATTATATTATATTTTTTTTAGAATTTTAAAACAACAAAAAAACTACGCTAATAATTATAATATAAAACTAATAATAATTAATAGACAACTATTAATTTCATATGGATCAACTGAAATTTGTATTAAGACCTAACAATTACTTGAATATTAATAATTTAATAATATTAATAATTATTATAAATATAACACAATTGGTTATATTTATTGATAAAAATAATCACAATTAGAATTCACGAATTTAAAATATTTAAATAATATAATACTACAATATTGATATATAATAATATTATTATGTCAATTTAATTAAAAAGGAAAGTGTCAAATCATTAAAAGAAACCTGAAAGATGTAATCGCATTACATAAATTATCCGATCAACGTATCAACAGTAATTATGTTATTAATTGTTATAAAATGAAGTGATTACGTTTTCGAATAAATTTTTAAAAAAATATTTGGCACGGTTTTTACTACTACAATTACTAGAAATTCTTTTAAGTAATAAGTAAATGAGTCTATTGACCAATGAGATTTTATTGATCCGATCATACAGAGAATGCAGCGATCATGTGATCATATGAAAGTATTGATTTTATTGAATAAATAAGAACAATTATCACAATTTAACGTAACAAACATTGATAAAAATAAAAATAGTTCTCTGTAACATGAACCATCGACAGACATTAATGAGACATCTGATCACATTTTACATTAGTATCTTTTGATGTAGAATATCTATTGGAATGCTCATATTTAGAAATAGAAATTATTAATTCCATTCAAAATGAAATAGCGACTTTATTATTAATTATTTTAATGTAAAAAAATATAACACGGAACAAAAAAATTATTCGGTTTTCATAAATGTGATGTTGAAAATACAATGTTGAACTTAAGTAAAATCATTTTATCTGTTAAAGAACATAATATGATAAAATTTGGATCAAAAATGTATTAGAAATGAAAATTATTTTCAATTCATATCAAAAATTAAATCCGTTTAATTTTTTATTAAAATAATTCTTAAATGAACAGAATTTTTATTTTAATAATTTTTAAAGACGTTTATTAAATAATCTATTTAATATTTAAAAGAAGATAGAATAAAAAAATAAAACAAAGGCATTGAAGTTTTTCAATTTGATTATGTTAATAGTCTGCTGGTTATTTAAAGAAACTTGTGAAGGTTCTTCATGGACTGCAATTAAGAAAATTGGAAAAAAATTGCAAAAATTGAAAACGTCCTCCATTAAAATATATTTTGTTTACCCAACAATCTTGTAAAAGGTTGTCACTGAAACAATGATTTATGAAAAGATGAACATTCAGAAAAAGTTCATTAACAACCAGTAAAAGTTATGGTTTATTAAAAGGTTCATAAGTAAAAAAATATTAAGTAATAGGTATAAATATAATCTGATTTTTCTCTGAACCGTAAGTCCCAAGTATAAAGTTGCTAAGTAATAGGATTTAAAATTAAAACCTTTATGCTCTTCTAATAAAATTAAACGTTATAGCTTTAAATTTATAAGTACAATTCTGATTCTGATATTAATGATATTGATGAAGTTATGATTTGCTTCCGATGTGGCCAACTAGTTCACAAATATTCCATTACAAGACATGGTAGATACATGTACTGATATGTGGACAAACGACATTGTTTACTTGATGAAGTTGCTTTTCATGATTTACACTGCTAATGTTCATCCTTTTTTTAATTATCAGCAATACGAAAAAACTGATAGGTTCACTTTTGGCGCCGACTTGTGCTTCAACATTTCAATATATTCAATTAGAAAAATCATGTATTTTCAGATTAGACACCTTTACTTTATAAACTTTAAAGTAAATGATCTTTTTTTCAAATTTAAGATACGTAACATGTCTTTCAAATGTTAAATATGTGAATTCATTACATTCAAACATGGGGTTAACTATTGAAGAAGAACAAAAGAAAGAACAGTTCACAAGTTGTGTTTTAAGTTCAGAGATAATGATTACAATTTCAAAGACTAAGAGTGCACTGGTAGACCCTCCAACACTGATAGTGACCAACTCAAGAACCTGATCGAGAACAATTCTCGTTATACAATTTGCGAATCAGCATAAATGCTAATGTCGACAACCACCGTCGATTAGCTTTTAGTGAAGCACAATTACGTGAACCGCTACGATGAATGGGTTCCGCATAACCTGAGAACTTAAAACTAATTGATCAAACATCCATTTGTGATTCGCTTTAGAAACGTAACAAAAATATACCGTTTTGAAACAAGTAGTGAAGGATGATGAAAAATGGATCGTCTATAACAATTAGAAGAGAAAAAGATCTTGGGGTAAGTCACATGAACCACTATTAGTCATTTCCAAAGCCGGTCTTGATCAGAAAAGTCATACTATGTGTGTAGTAAGATTTAAAAGGAATTACTTATTATGAGCACCTGCCAAACAACCAGGTGATTAATTCAGATGAGTACTGCTCTCAACTTGATGAATTAAAGAAATGGTGTTGCTTCTTGTATTTGAAAAAAAATCCAATGGCTTTTTAGATTTGTTTTAATAAGTATTTGTTTTGTCGGATTATGATAGTTGACCCGTCGAAATTAATTTCCTTTTTTGGCAAAAAATTGTTTAGAATAGTTTTTATTAATAAATAAGCAAATAAATTTGTGTTCAAAACTAATAAGCAGATTTTAATAAACAAAAATTCTATATTGTGAAATGATTTTTTTTAATTTATTACAAATAATTGATTAATTATTGTTTTTAGTAGTTATTTTTTAATGAATTATAAATTTATTATTCCTTTTTCTAATCTTATCAATTAGAAAAAAATATATTCATTTGGGGTCTTTTCTCATGATAGCAGTTGTAAATAATAAAACCAAAATTTATTAAACAGGTAATAAAATTTGAAAATATTAATCAAACAAATTTATATGATAGTTAATAAATAATAAAATAAAAATAATAATAATAAAAATAAATTTATGATAATATATTATTTATTATTAATTATGTAAAATAACTTATAACAATTGTAGCAACCTTACGTTCACCAATACTTCATACATCCCTTTATAGAAGTACTTCCCCTAAAGTCTTTCAAGATCTTTTTTTAATACTTCAATTATGGAGTTAATATATTAGACTTATACATAGTAAACTACTTGCCGTGACATGGATTCTGATAAGCCTAAAAATTATTTGATTGGCTTATTTCACACAATCCTTTTCGTCAATATCATTCACATTTTTACATGAACTGCTTATAATGAACTAATCTTAGTGTTTTACATTCTAACCGGAATCTACGAAACAATTGTTTAACTTCTCCCATATGTACTTTAGATTCATTGACAAAAATACACAATATATAATAGTGACAATTTTGATATCCAGATACGAACATAAAAGCCTTCTTCAAATACTTTCCATTATAGAAGGAACTATATTGACACCTTATCCTAAAAATGTTAAAGTGAAATTTTTATTATTGATCATATGCAAATTATAATATACCACGGATCAGAATTAAGTCATTCAAACAAAGTTGTTTTTAAGGTAAATAATTAGGTACATTTTACATAAATCCCAAAACATTGTTTATTTTAAGATAAATTTTATGTACATATCCTTTATAAGAGTTTTTTGAACATTTATACTTTTACTGTTACTACGAACGTTTGAAAGTTGTAAAATTACACCAAATTTAACGTTTTTCGTATAACATATTATATCTGCTAACTTTATATAACATATAGGTCCAGAAACAAATCTAAATTTTCTGAAAAAATATTTATACTTATATACTCCAACTTTCTCTGTCATCAAAACTATAATCAACTTCATACGAGCATTCCATAGCATTCACCACATTATTAAGTGCGTCTAAAATTACGACTCTTCTAATTCATATCTGATAAACAATCTAGAGTATGAAGTGTTTACAAAAATTCTGCTACACTTCTCATTCACCATACAATGAACCATAGGGAACACCTTTAATCCATTCAAAATTCTTCATTCATATATATATATATATATTGTTGGGTTGGTGATCAACGATAAAATTCATAACAAATATTTATTTATATAACAATCAAACAAATTTATGATGAACAATGCTTTCTTATTTCGCACAAACCAGATATCAAAATTGCTAAATATAAATATCAATATATAAATTTTAATTAAATTATAAATATTTATACGTTATTTATTAAAAATTTTAATATTATAGATTTACGACTTACAATATCTATGTCATTCATATATATACATATATATACCCGAACAATGGGTGTTTGGTAGTATATATAGAAAACAAAAGATATGTATGTTGTCAATGTTCCTAATAAACTGGCTCTAACCATCTTGATAAAATTATTAAAACTATAGCAAATGGTAGCACAATCCATTCTGACATTTGGAAAGGTTACCTAACAAAAAAAATAGTAATAGAAGGATTCCTAATTGCTAAGGTTAATCATAAATACAACTTTATTGATCCTGATACAGGATTTCACATACAAACAGTTGTTAGAATGTGGGGCAGTGCCAAAGAGTGAAACAGAAACATAATGAGACTGTGAAACATCATTTGTGATCTTATTTATCAGAGTTTACATGGCGACAGTATCAGGTGAAAGAAAATAGAGACTGTTTTGAATATATGTTAAATTCTAAATCGGCCCATTTCCATCAAAATCCGATTGACTACTTTTTTATATATAAAATGTTTTAATTTTGAAAGTGTTTCGAGTTTAAATAAGGTTTTCTATTCTATGATTTGACGCATAAATTATACGCGTAGATTGGCGAATTAACAGAATTTTGATGCGGTGGTGTCAATACGTAAGTACCCTTTTGGTATATGTCTACAAAAATGATTAAAAAGAAGGATAGAAAATGAAATGAAGACATGAAAAGAAATTCTAATCAGTTGTCTAAACAAACGGAACGTAAACCATAAACAATATTTCTTAGGTTCGATATCAAAATTTGATGTTATAACACCAAAACTTTTTTAATATAACACAATAACGATATTGACACTTCGTTCTTTGTTATTGTATCTACCGCACAATTATTTTTATTATAAATTGTTTTAATTAGATAATTTTATAACTTGATATTTAAATTTTAAAAAAGTTGTCAGATTGTGACCATTTTTCAGAAAGAAAATCGTCGTTTAAGGGGTTACGTCTTGTTTTAAAGATAATAAACTTTTTCATTTTTTATAATAAAATTATCATTTTAAACTGTAATTTAAAATATGTTCAACCATAAAATTTTTTAATGTTTTAATTCAAAACTTTATGTGAGTTTTAATTCAAAATCCAAACTATAATTTGTATAAATCATATTACAACCCTGAATATCGATTAATACGCCTCGTCTAATGACAACATCCCATAATAAATCAGTTCATTTAAACAAAATAATCAATATTTTAATTACCAATAAATTCAAATCAAAGAAAAATAATAATTTCAAACGTGAAAAAAAAACAAAACATTTAACGAAATTTAAGCTTCGACAATTTGGCACACAAATCTGACAATCAAACGTTGTAAAATTGATTGAAAAGATTCCACAACACAAACACACACCAACAACATTCATGTCATCAGAAATTAGGTCAAGGTCAAATTGCAATTGCTTGAATTTCATTGGCTAATTGATAGAAGAAAATTTACAACAATCGAAAAAAAACGTAATTATGAAAAATTGGAGTAAAAATTAATTTTTCTCTCGATGAATTTACCAAATTCATATTAAATATCGAAAAATATTTCTTAATAATATTACATAATAATAATAAAAAAATATTTTAAAAAATCAATAAAAATATTAAAAAATCCCCCGAAAAATATTTCCCCATAATTATTTTACCAAATGATTTGTTTTCCTTTCTAATCAACACGGACATATTGTGCCAATCGATTAAATTGATCGAATTAATTGCCATTTTTATTTCTTGTTCTTTCGAACAATCGCCACTTTTATTTCTATTCATTTTGTTTTCCGTTTTTCGTTTCTTTAACGGTAAAGAAGAATCTGAAAATCGATACGATTAAAACAACACGAGAAAATTATCGATTGTTTTTTTTCATATTTTCCAGTAGTAAATAAAAACACCTTTATCAATCGAATCGCCGTTGTCTTTTTTATCTGATTCTAATGCGATTTTTGTGAAATCATTCGAATTCAATTCCATACACAAAGAAATCGTTTATTGAAACTCGTAAAAGACGCAATTTTTGCAAATTATTAATAAAATCAATAAACCACAAAGAATCTATTGTAACTTCTTATTGGTCGCTTCGATTATTAAAGCTTACTAGTTGAACAATTATATGTAATCAATAACCAAGGTCATTGAGAGTTGGTATTTGATACGATAAAACAAATGCGTTTATTTACTCATTTAATGAGATTTTTTTATTTTGACGATAATTTCATTTGTGTTCAGAAAATAAATTAATTAAATTTTTAAAAGAAAATTTGATTTATTATAATTTGAAAATTTTTTGGTATTGTAAAATTTTTTTATTTGTAAAATTATTTTTAGTTTTTTAGTAATTTTTATTATATTTGCCATCATTATGATTTGAATAATATTAAATTTGCATCTATTTTAAAAAATGTTAGGTTGTATATTGCATAATATATTGAATTTAGAATAATTATTGTTTATCAAAAAACTGGAAAATATCATAATTTTAATTGTTTATTTATAAAAAATATTATTCACTACTCAATAAGTTATGTACAACAAAAATTATATTCCATTTAATTTATTTTCTATCATACTTAATTTAAACTTTTTAAAATTTATCTGTATATTCAATCTCCTTAATGAAAAATTTTCGGAGAATAAATATAGTTTTATATAATATTAAATGTTATTGTAAGAAATCTTATATATAAAAATAATGAACCCTGAACTTCCTTCGACAAATATTATGTAATACAAAGAACGAATTTATACATTAGTTTAAATCGTTTGATTGCGGAAAGCAGAATTATTTGAAAATATATAATTGTGCAGACTCTTCACTTATTCTATTTCATTTGAATTTAACACCAAAAGCTATCGCGGCATGAAAAAAATATCAATTCGCGGATTCGGTCAGTTGGTTTGACGGAACCAGCAATTTCAATGTCTGGTGTCGAATGTTTGAATCTGTGGCGGCGATCTGCGAAATCGATCAGATATCAGTAATGTCAATGATGTTAGAAGGAAGAGAATTCAAGCTGTTGGATGGTTTGTCAAAGAAAGACCAACAAACTCTCGAAAAAGTGAAGATGTTGCTGTCGGAAGCATATGGACTGGGCCCTCAGGGGTTATACAAGGAGTTTCGCACCCGATCGCTCTGGAAGGGAGAATCGGTGGAAATGTTCGTGTCAGTTTTACGGCGGTTAGTATCGGTTATTTGCGTCGATCAGGACCCCCAAGAATACTTTATCTAGCTCCTATCCGGAAGCCAAGTAAGCACAATGCTTCCAGTGTCGTCCATAGGGCTACCTCAGACAAGAATATCCGAGGGGATGAGTCCCGACGAATGAATTAAAAGCTGCTGGATGGGTTAAGTATTGTTTTGTGTGTGGTAATAAAAACCATTTATGCTTTGATCGTCAAGCCGATATAGATCTTCGTGCGACGCACAGAAGGCTCCCACAAGTGCGCGAGTTGTGAAATGGCACATCATAGCGGTCGATTAACAATGATTTAAATGCTTGTCGAAGGGTACATCGTTAGGGTCCAGGTGGATACATGGTGCTCAACTACAATGCTAGAGGGGAGATTTGTGAATACTAGAAAAGAGAAGCAAATATCAGAGAAGCTGCAGACAATTCTGGGTTCAACAGTAATTAAAAACGGAGCCTTAGTTAAGATCGAAGTAAGTGGAAAAACATTGACCAGTTGCGTTTTTTAGAAGAAAATTTGAGCGGAATCGGGACAGAACTGTTGTTGGGAACGGACGTGGTGACTCAACCAGGCTGCGTTCAAACTGGCATTAATGGAAAATCATTAAAATTCGGTGGCGATGGAGGAGATTCCATCACAAGAACGAACAAGTGGCGACAGAAGATCTGGAATGATTCGCAAATAGAAACATTATCAGCAACATGAGAAGGGGATAGACATCAGTTGATCGGATCGAAGCACCAGTGTGCATAGTAGATCCATATTTTGTGGCACAGAAGATACTTCCAGTAAACGAGAAAGTAGCAGAATATGCGTCAGTTAATCAGCACGAAGAAAAAATCGATAAAGAATTAGAAGAGTGAAAAATAGAGAGTGATTGATAGAGTGCGAGGGCCAGCGGCATCCATACTCTCTCTCAAGGCAATCGTGCAGGAGGCAAAAGAGAAGATTTATCTAGTTCTTGATTATCGAGAACTGAACGAATTTGTCTCTACTCATACAGTGAGGAGTTTCGTATATGCGCAATAAGCGATCGTGGACCTCCAACAAGCATATATGTAGATTAGGGTTGATCCATCGTTATGGTCATATCAAGTGGTGCGACATAAAGGTCGGTCATTGTATTTCATTAGACTGGGATTTGGCCTGAATATCGCGCCAAAGATCGCACGGAGAATATTACAGCACGTTTCAAAATCGGAAGTCGCTAATTTACGTTAACTTTAACTTTTGCTTTATGAAAATTAATGGACTTGTCGATTTAGCAAATCCACTAATTTTACTATAAAAGTATATCAACGAAATCTAAGCTAGCTTAATCTAAAAACTAGCCTAAATGAACAAAAAAAATAAAAAATAAAAAATAACGATAGTCAAAAATAAGTAAATAAAAACTTGTAAAACTTTTAATCCCCAAATAATAGCATATAATCAGTAATTAGTTACATATATTTTAAATTAATGATTCATTTTTTTATTGATTTCTTATTTCAATTATTTTCAGTATTACCGAAATATTATTAACTTATTAATCTTCTTCATAAATTTGGCAACTTTTCAACTACTTCGGCAGCAGTGAATCGTTTGTTGACATTTTTTAAGAAATTGTTAGAATTTTCTGTAAAAGATTTATGGTGAAACTCAAGATACTTGGTATCATGATTTGGATCATTTAAATCTTCAATATTTTTTTCGAAAAAATGAATGTTACTTTCTTTTAGATATTTTTCAGTATCATAATTAGAACTTTCATTGTCAAATATTCCTTCAGAATTATCATCAGTTGCCTCCACCATTTCACTCAGAAATTCTTCATCTTCGTCTTCATTTATTAATCTTTTAACAGAAATACTGATGGAATCTCCCCTGGTGAAAGAGACGACGAAAATTCTTTAAATATTGATTTAACATAATTCAAGGATCAATGAGACACGTTCGTCCGAGACAATTTTTATTTCTTTCAAATAATTCTTGAACAGGAAAAATATTAGAAAAAGGTACATTTTTAGGTGAAGAATCACGTTCATTTTCGCAAAATAAATAAACAAGCAAACAAACATTCGAAAGCACAATCAACGATGAGAACACACACGTCAAACACGAAAGAAACATCGGAGCACTCGAAAGTAAACACAAAGGTCAAAGAACACACAAATAAAATAATCACGCCGTGTCAGTAAGTAGGGTACTACACTTATTATGATGATATTATTGTAGATACTTTGAAGACAACTACAGAGAGATTAATGGCAGTGCTGAAAAGATTCGGACTGGAGGCAAAGCCCAAATGGGGCCGAGTGCTGGGACTGTCGGTATGAGCGTCTTCCGACGGAACGCTTCTTTGTAAACGAGACAGAAGTATTCCAGAGTTGCCAAATGGATTCACCAGGCGTGGTCTGTTCGTCTTGACAGGCTGCCTGGTGGACCACCACACCGTGTTCGGTTGGTTACGACCGGCATGTTGCATGTTGAAGCGAATGGCCGGTGGAGAAGATTTGGATTCAGAAGTTGAACCAAAAACAATCACTATTGTTCGTAATTTAGAGGCAAGGATTAAAATGGAAGATCCTGCCAGAAGCCTTTGAGAAGTACCAAAAACGAACAGAGATGAGTATGATGTGATGCGAGTTCGATCACAGTGGAGGTTTGTGTGGAGATCGGTGGCATTATAGTCGAACACACCTGTTGGTTAATTCTAAAGAAGACTGCAGTAACATAAACCTGGTTGGTTTGTTTCAGCAAATCGAGCCCTGAGAGAAGCGGTGAGATAGGCGCTTCGTGAGATTGAAATTCTCACTGATTCGGCAACAGTGTATAAGTCGTTGTCAGTGCGCTTAACGGAACAGAGTCATCCAAATATCAAGCCAGGAGAAAGTTGCTCATCAAGCAGAGGATCGATTTATTTGGGAAAGTCGTAAAAGAAGAGAATCGGACCATGAAATTTACCATCATTTGGTCAGAGACGAATAAGGCAGATACGTTAACTGGAGTATTGAGTATGTGGTTGGCAAGCATCAATCAGCCGATGATTGCAGTAGCAGCAGTTTCAGTAGAGCAGAGTGGGGCTACTGACGGTTTGAAGTAGCTTCACAACATTCACCACTTTAGGGTCAAATGCATCATGTTATTTGCAAGAAAAATCTGGGGCCCGGAGGAGTTACAGAGGAACACATCAAGGCATTGGTAAAAGAATGCAGTCAGTCAATGTCTATCGATCATGCACCGGTGCAGGGGAACAAGGGAGAACTATACATAAAGAAAACATAGCAGAGATTGACAGTGGATGTAGTTCACATTGGGAATTCGAAATTTCTCTCTATAATTTAATGCGGTCCATAGGACATCATGGGAAGTTGTCCCATCGGGATCTATAGGTCGATGACGATGTTTTTTAGGCCTGCACCGCCAAATACATGTACAACAAAATGGAAACATGCAACGGTAACATGAAGAAATTTAACGCATCAAGTGGAAGTCAACAGGATTCCTTATCACATCATCCATCCTGAGATTAAAACTCCGGAGAATGATAAGATCAATGATATAAGAGAATGTAACGATAATAATAATGTTAGTTTTCTACACACAGACAGCAGTGAACTCGAGAGAGCGGAAGACGATCAATGAGGCAGTGAATCAACATCAGAAAGGCGACTTCGCAGGACGATTCGCAGACCGGCGCGTTTAGACGACTTCGATTGCGAAGTTGCGTTTGCAGTGATCGGTTCAAGTTCTGCTAGTTGTTCGGACTGTATCTGTCTTTGCTGCTTAAAGACGGTGGGGCGTGTCTTATAAAGAATAATTTAATACATTTGTTAAAGTTGTGATTATTAATTTGTTTAAGTATTCTAAAAAGATTGAAAATAAATTCTACTTGTTGATATTATGAATTCTGAAGTGAAACCTGGAGATTTGACTGGCTACCACTGTGGTGTTCCAATAAAAGTTTTGAGGCTTCCTAAACTAGAACTGTCATCAATATTTAAGAAAACCTTCGAGAAGAAAATGAAGGAGTACAATGGAGTAGATACTGAAGGTCACGTATGCCAATGCTCAGAATTATTGGGTTAACATTCTCGGAAATGTGTAATTATTAGTTGATGGACGAAGCGAAAATTCTTTAGGGGAATGCAACAATGTGTGTAAGAAACCAATGTCAGATGTGGAATTCAAGAATTGGTTCCAAAAAAACATAGAGAAATATAGAGAAAGTACTGTTATTGGAAGAATTGGACAAACTAAGCCAAATAAAACAAGGTAAGAATGAAATATTCTTAACATTTGAATTAATGGTTCGGAAAACAATTGAAAATTTTAGGAAACACAGCGATGAAGAAATTTTGAATGAACTTTTGAAAAAGCGGATAAAATCTCAAGTTCTGAAGGATCGATTTGTTTTAAAACCTAACATCTCGGTGGATGAAATAAGAGTGGAAGCTAAAACTTTGAGGACAACATATCAAAAGATAAAAGTAATGATGTTTTAGCCGTCAAAACATCGTATGCAGAAATGTCAAAGAAAGACAAACATCAAGTTAGAAGTTATGAGAATCCTGAACATAGAAGAAATACAGCTCAATAACAAACGATAGACAACCACTATTAAGAACGGAATGTAGAATACCATCGGAAAGATTTAATAAAAGTAATGAGTGAGGATCCTATAGAATGTCAGAAGATAAACAACAAGTTCAGAGTACGACCGGAAGTTGTGTTTGGTAGAAAAATAAACTTACGTGCGGCAGCAGGAATAGCTAAAACGGAAGTGACCAACGTGATCAAGATGAAAGTAAGAGAAAACTTAGAGAAAGCGGCGAAACAAATGGAAAATGGAGAGAGAGAGAAGAGAACAAATCGACATTTCGAGGATGGTCAGAAAGTCTTTGTAAAACAAGATCCTACAAAACTGAGAAAGGACACTTTCCCATTCTATTGACCCTACCAAATTTTAAGACATATATCGCCACGCCAATTGGAACTACAGAATCTGAAAGATGGAAACATAATGCGCCGAAGAATTGAGTGGATTAAGAAAGTAAATAACGAATTATAAAAGATTGGAAAGTTATGATTATTAATTTGTTTAAGTATTCTAAAAAGATTGTAAATATTAAATAAATTCTTTTTGTTAACTGTTTAACTGTTAAAATTTAACTGTTAAAATCGTTGTAGTATACGATAGTTTCGGACTTGAAACACAGACACCAGTCAAACTTAATGGAGACAGAGTGCTCGGACTCGCAATACTGGAGACAGAGGGTGAACATCGTTGGCCTAAAAATGGCTAGGTTTTGAAGTAACCGGATCGTCGGACGCCATGAAAACTGTTTTCATGGGTTGTTCAGGTGGTAGGCAACTTCCCGGTTTGCGGTTTGTTCAGGCCGGCATACTTCTTCTTAAAAAGGATGACCTGTCGCAGTGGATAGGACAATGCCATGAAACCGTGAGTGGTAGAAATCTCAGAGAAGCGGCTCAAGAGTGAAGATCCTGTGAGAGGTACCGACCGCAGTCAAGGTCATTTGTGATTTGACGTGAGCTCGATCGCGACCTGTATCTCTCTAGAGATAATGGGAGTTGTGATCAAAGATGCGTCGTGGTTGCGCCTAGAGGACGATGCCGCTCACATCAACCTGGCAGATCTCGAGGCGACCAACGAGGCAATAAAGGCAGTGGTTGAGAGGGCTTGAAAAATGTCAAAATAATAGCAGACTCTGCCACTGTGTTCCGGTGGTTGATGAATTCAACAAAGGAGGATGAATCAGTCAGTTCCAGTGGGATGAGCGAGCTATTATTAAAGCGGCACATCTGCACAATCAAGCCGACAATCAAAGAAGAGCAGCTGTAGGTGGAGTGGGTACAAATCAATTCAGCAGAGAACCTGGAATATTGCCTAATTCGTGTGCCTAGTGATTGTCTTATAGCCGCAAAGGAGCAACTGGAAATTGCGGTAGTAATGATCGAGGGGTAGCTGGAGCTGACAGACAGTTTAAAAATGCTTCATGCAATCCACCATTTCGAGATGAGACAGACGTCGTTCCTGGCGAGGAAATATTTGAACCCAGGACGTGTGAATGAGAGATAAATGCGGGCCATGGTAAAAGGATGTCTTCATTGAGCGTCGATCAACCCGTCCACGGTGAAGTGGGTAAAGCGCGAGTTTGGTGTCAAAGAGACACTGCAGTGGTTTGCCATGAACATGATGGAAAATATATGACGCTGGTAGATTGTGGGTCAGGGTGGTTCTCGGCTTGTAGGAAGGTTGACTTCGAATGTAACTGGGATTAATATGCAACTCTGAAAGTGGTGTTCAATGAGTTGGCCCACTAAAGGAGCATCTGCTGGATAACTTCACAATGCTAAGAAGAGCAGCAATCCGGAAATTACTGTCCGAAATTGCAGTCGAGATACAGTTTCGATGCGCAAAAACGGCCCAGCGGAAACAACATCGTTGAACGATGTCATCGAACTATCAAGCACATGGCGACGCGGAGTGGTTAGCCAATCCACGACATGATGGCAAGGTACAACGCCGCTCCGAATTCAGTGAACGAGTTATCGGTGCCCATAGTGTTTGCACAACCACGGTCAATGTCGATACCGAGCAATTTCGCTGACAAGCTCCAAATGGGTAGTGGAGTTGTGCAGACGAAGGAACTTCGAGTAGGAAATGCGTGTTCGCAAAACCGGCAAATGCAACGGGCACGACTCAGTGGAGACGAGGAGTCATGAGCAGATACCGCCAACTCCATCAAGTTGAGATTGACGTGATTTTATTCCACGTGTCACATGTCAGACTCGTGCCTGAGGGCGGGTCTACAAAGCCAGTGGAGAACTATCGGATCCTCGAGCAGCCACCAGGATGACGAACACAGACAGCTGCAGTGACAATTCAGATGAGGAAGACGAGCAGCCGTGAGACCGAGTGACAAATGATTCCGAACTTTCCAAATCCAAGACCGACGAGATGAGGAAGCGAGATTCACAGATTTCTTTTGCACAGGGGCGAAAGCCGTTGAGAAGAGCAGGATACTCTGATGCATAGGCGGTGTGTACATTTGTGCCTTGATGGCAAAGGAGAGTATGGATTAATAGTTGTTTAAATAATTAGATCGACGGGTGAAATTCAAATTTAATAAATTTATTCGTTTGTTAGACTTTAGTCTTTTATCACATATGATAATTATTCATTTTCGTGAATCAAATTTTAAATTACAAAATGATTCGACAAACCCATATATGTTAAATGTTACAGCAAATTTATAAAGCAAACATTAAAGTTATTACATATAGAGTGGTAACAAAGCGTTGATTGATTTTACCATATGTTTTCTATAACTATTGATTTTTAATTAATTCTTAGTGTTTTCCTTTGATAGTTTCCATTTTTGATTATATTATATGTTAATATATACTAATATTCCAATTTTTGCTAACTTCCGGTTTTTGAATTATTTTTGCGACAATACTTTCTAAAAAACAATATAAAAAGATTAATATAAACAACAAATTTAAACATAAATAATGGTGTTGTTGCATCTTTTGTGCTGGGACCAGATAAATTGAATGATTGCCAAATTGAAAAGATCATGTGAAATCAAATCTGTAATTGATCTGAAAACGATGTCAAGAATGAATTTAACTTTCATTTGATTATAACATTCCTGAGGAGTATCGTTTCTAAATAACAGTTGCTTGTTAATAAATTCTGTCATATTGGAGAAATAATGTGATTTCAGAAATATGTGAAGAAAATTTCTGTGACATGTGTGAAGAACATCCAGAACCGTTTCTATTATTAAAATAAGGGAAAAATATTTCGTTAAATCGGAAATATATGTTGTAATTTTGAAGGAGAGTTTTCTGGGAGCCATTTTAGATATCGAGATGTCAAACGGGGCAGCGGGCAAATATTAATGGCATAATAATAATTTCGAATGGTTAAATTGTGGATTACGTCATCAGAATTGAAGAAAGTTATCACTGATTTCAGTGAATATTCAATCGGCCAGCAATCAAAATAAATCTTCTTAAATATTGAACTAAGGTTATCGTTCAGTAAATCAACTCTTTGCTCGACATTAATTAAATCGGCAATAAAATCGCTTTCGTATTTCTCGTTGTCGTTCTCGTCAATCGTCTTCATATTATTACTATTACTACTACTGCAATTATTCGCAATTTTATTCGCTCCATTGGAAACAATATTGCAACAATTGTTCACATTCGCGTTGCTCGCCTGATTCTGCTGACTCGACCATATGTCTCTAATGTAGTCCCAAACCGGTGTCTCGGGACTTTGGTATTTATTAATATTTCGATTGTTTATCGCACTTTTATTTAATTGCGAATAATTTTTCGTCAAGCGAAAATCAGAATCCATAGAAACGATTAGAATTAATTATTCAAATTGAATTACGATTTAAAATTAAATTTAACAAAATCGATCGATCAATAACAATTTATTTTTCCAGAAACCACAAACGTTAATTAATTTCATGAGAACAAACAAATTTTCAAGGTCACTTTTCAAATAACAAAAAAATTGTTTTTTTCAAAATCCCAATTCTTCACAAAATTATAAATGCTTTTCAAAATAAATATCAAAAAAATTCATTTTTTTTCAAATTTTCTTTTGATAATATTTTTTTTATTTCCAAATTTCGATTTCTCCAATTTTTCCAAATTTCCAAATTATAATATTCAATAATTTGAATCCCGAACAAATATAAATTAAATAAAATTTAAAATGGCTAAGAATTAAAAATTATATTTACGTTAAAATAATAATTTCCATAAATATTTTTATTAATATTTTAAAATAAAAAAAGAAATATTATTTTTATTTTATTAAAATTTTGAAATAATGAAAGGTTATTGGAAAAATGGAGATCGGCGAATTGATTATTAAATTAAGAAAATAGTTGCAAATTTTGTTTGAAAATTGTTTATAATAAATGTATAAATTGAGTAAAAAATATTTCTGAAATTGATGTTACAAACACAACTAACAATGTCAAATCTGTGTAGATAGGAGCGAAACAAGATAACATAAGAAGAGTAAAGATGTTACAATTGAAAATTGTACGAGTTTCGAGAAATCAGTTGTAAAAATGAAATTCTAATAATTAATGACCAAAAAGCAAATTTAGAAGAAAGTATCTAAATGAACCATTTGAAATTGAATCCACAATTGTGTGATAAAAAGGATGACGAAAATCAACGTATTTTAATAGGATTATTGAAAAGAGAAATAAACATAAATGAAATTGGTAAGCCTTTAGAACACATGAAGCATTCACTTTTGTTCTAAATTTTGTTTATATATTTTCCGCCATTTGTGGTGTTTTTAATAATTTATTCTTTTCCTCATGTAATTATGTTTCATACTTCTTCTTTTATGTTTCTTTATTTTTAGATTAAATAAAAGTTAACTTTCTCAGGCTTTTATTTACTCCACAATTTTATTTAATCATAAAAAATTTCTCAGGAAAATTTATTGGATTCCAAGATATTCAAACACGGTTCTAGGTTAATTCACCGAAAATCAATTCATCTCAAAATAATTTTTTAGAACGATAAATTTATTGAAAACACAATTTTAGAATGAAACATTTTCGAACAACTTTTCTAAATCACACAACTAATTATTTTTAATGAATAATTAGTATTCTATATTATGTGCAACTCCACGCAAGTGTTCAGAAATGCTAACATTTTGATCAAATCTGGCAACAGCTCTTCTCATTTTTTCTGTAATATCCCGATATTTTTTTCTTTTTATGAGGAGGTTCCTGGACGCTAGTATATAAAATTTTCATTTTCTCTATGCGTACCTCGTTCAGACTCTAATCTTTTTTTGAAACCAGAAATAAATTTCCGAAAATTTTGGACAGCTAACTCAACATTTTCTCTTACTCGCGCATTTCTTATTGTTCAATTCATGTTTGATACACTTGGTAATTTTACCGCAGTACATTGAATAGCTCCGATTGACGCAGGAGACACGATATAAGTTGGTGCATTACGCTTATTTCTTGCTATATCGCGGATAACCGTTGATTTCTTCTCTGCTTCCGCATGACCTGCATTTCTCACATGCTTATGTTCGCCACTCTTTTCAAAAATAATATTTTCATCAGTCTTACGCGTTGATATCTTTCGCAGCACCAATAAACCTTTACCCACACTTCTTTGTTTTTAAAGAATTAAAAACCTTCAAAGAGCAGTTTCCGCTTTCCTTTCTCCCTGCTCACAAATTTCGATTCCATATCGATTAAAATATTTGCCAAACTACGATTTTAAAACAAATTATGTACTTAATTTTAATTTTATATTTTAGTGATCCTCTCAATCAACCAAAAAAATCCGATTCGAAATATCGGATTAGAAATAAAAGGCCCGGATAAATCAAAAATAAGAAAAACAATAACCTTATGAAAATTATTATGTTGTTGTTTAATCGTATTAATTGAAAAATAAAATATTTTGCACAACATGGTCTCATATTCGATTTGATTCAATACTAAACACTCTATGCTATTTTTAAACAACATTCTCGTCGCGGGCGTGAGTTTACCGAAAAGTTGACCGTGAGTCCGTCTCACCAAACGTCGCTCCACTTCACGGTCGCTGTCTACTGTGATCCCACTGGTCCATTCCGTCGGGTTCTGACCGTTCGCCTCAGAACACAGGTCGGTCCCTACCAATATTCTTACTTCGCGCTGAGTCTGCGCGCTCCGTCCCTGGTGAGTCACGCGATCGCTGAATCCACCAGAACGCTCCCCTTGACAGCCGGTATAGATTCAATCGATGCGCTGTCGGGGATTGAGACCTCCGCCCAACAGTCGACAAGGGGATAAATCGACGGTCCCGTTGATCCTGACGGTGGGGCCAATCGACCGAACGAACCGATGATGGACTGGCTGCACCAACAACTCGTGTTGACTGACGAGACACTGGTTGGTCCGGCCTTGCTTCTCACGTTTGAGTATCTGGGAATCCGGCGACTTCCGTTGGATGCCATAACACACATGCTTTCCTAAATTAATTCGTTTTTGTTAATTATAATTGAATTCGTTTCGAAAAACCAAATCCATGTTGTAGTGATCATCATTTATCACTTTAAAATTCATTAATAAAATTAAATTCAAAATAATTTTTAAATAAAACGAAATTCAATTAAGTATTAAAATTATTCATTTTTCGTCATAAAAATTAATTATAATCGAATTTGTTTCGAAAAACAGATCAATAAGAAATGCTTGAATTGATTGTCGGTGAATTGATTTTCGGGGAACTTGCCGGCTCCTTACAAACACATTCCCCCTCTCGAGGCCTCAGAGAATGAAAACTCGTATTTGATAACCCTATTCAATGCAATTCTGGGGAAAGCTAATATTCCAGTAGAAAAAAAACTGGATGCCTTATTACTTATTTATAATACCAAAACTTTCCATGTAATTGATGACTGCACGGATTTTGCTATGGCCATGCCTCGTTTAGATCCAAAATATTTTAAGAGATTGTCAATCATCATGAATCGCTACTTGTTGCGTTTACACAAGCACGGAATCGAATCAATTAAACGATTCATGACAGTTCTCAAACAACTGACAAGAAAAATGTCACATTCTAGTGCCAGCGGCATCTCAACACTTGGAACAACTTCACATGGTTGCTTTTTTGCGGAATTTCGTCTACAACTATTCTTCAACGTGTATTAGAGTGTTCTAGTAACCAAAATACCTTAGATAATTCATACAAATTAGCGCTGTCATAAATTCCTTATCCCCATTTCAACTAACTCCACAAAATATCAAGAAGTCATATGAATCTTTGTTCAACAAAAATTTAAAATATCTTTTCTGCTAAACTCGTTGATGATGAGCGCAATTATATCGTCAATAATTACTCTAATAATAACTCAAATTTTCGGGATTTTATATCAATTTTATTTCTGTTAGTTATTTATATTTGTTTATAGTGTAATAAAATTAAAATTCTTTTTTTTTAAATATTTTTATTTATTTATATATTTTTTTAGTTAAAAGAACTCATTGAAACATCCGTTTAAGTTAGCTATTTTACAGTAAGCCTTATGAAGGTCTGTTGTCGAGAATGTGATACTGGAAGTGAGGCAGCAAAACTATCGATAATGAGAGGAAGGAATAGTTGTCTGGGACTGTAGCTGCTTGTACGAATCGGTAATTTCCTTATGGTTTGACAGAACCATCATTCTTCATAACGATATTCCACGGGGTAACCTAAGGTGAGGATGAGCCGTGATTAACCAAATTTTTTCTTGAGAAAGGAATTCTTATAGGACCTTTTGTCTGGCGGAAAAGGATATAATTTTGTTTAATTGGATTATTAATAGTGATTATAGAATGATTGGTGTGGTAGGTTTGTTTACCAAAATTTGATTTCAGTAGCATTTTCGAACATAAAGTTTTGACGTGGTAACGTAATTGGGACGAAGGCTCAGCAAAATGATCTATGGGAGCTATTAAGTCGGTATTGTTCACTGTGGAAATTTTTTTAAGTCCAATGCTAATGGTTTTTGTGGTGTGAGCGATATCTGTAGAGGTGGTTCTTCGGGATTGATCTGAACAGTTCGAAATCCTTTTATCAATATTTCGTCCAGATAATGAACACGCTTAGGATGAATATAGACTGTGGACACATATTTATTCCTAAAACAGTGCTTTCCCAAAATAGAGATTCCAAAAACAACACATTTCAAAACAGCCAAAAATTTAAAACTATAATTGCCAAATTACTATCGGCATTTATTTATTTACTACACGATGTGGCAGTTACTATCAATCTCAAAAATTTTGAATTATGTATATTTTATACTTATTAATTATGTAAAATATTTTAATCGCTTAAAATAATCGAATATGCATTCTGTGGAATATGATTATTTTAATGTTTTATAAGCTTAATGATCTATTCATGCAGAAGTGATCCAATTAATTTAATATGTACATTAATTTCTTTAGCTGAAATTTCAACACATTAATCAATTATTCATCTCTGAAACGTCACATAGTTACTGTGAGGAATATTTTGAATGTTCGATGTTTTGTGTTTGATTGTTGCGTGTTGATTTATAATTGTGTCTCTCCTACTCAGATGGATGATTAATATTTGAATTCTTATTATCTAAAAATATGTAATGTTTAAATTTATTTTTAAATTCAAATAATAGTAAATTTTTAAATAACTTAATTAAATTTTAATAAATAAATCAAATTAATATTTTTAAAATGATTAATAATCATTTTAATTTCTATCCAATAAGTTTTGAGTAAATATTTTAATAAATTATTTATGTCTCCGTTTGCTAAAAATAATAAGATTTAGTTCATTAATCAATTTAGTTTAGAAGGCAATCGTACGAAAGCTTTGACAAAGATTGTCTTAAGGAAAATCAAAATTGTTGTTTAAATAAAAATATGAAAAGTCAAATTGGTGTACTTAATAGTTACAAAATCTAACAAAGATAAAACAAGACAACATATACAAATTTATTTATTTTTCCAAAGTCAAGCCCAAAGCACACTGCCGACAAGCGATGACGTAGCGAAATCGAATAATTACATTGATGTATATGATATACGATCAGATATAAAGCATTATAGGACACATTCTAATTTTCAAATAAATTTTAGATACGAAAAAAATCTAAGAAGGGAAAAATCGTCGAAAACTTTTTATTACCATTTGTATAAAAATGAATATATGTCGATGAAATTCTGTACGTTAAAGTGTTATAAAATTCGCTAGAGGCCTAGATCCATTAAATTAAATGTACACTTTATAAAATCAGCAAAAAGAAAAAAATACAAACATAGAACAGTTTATTAAATAGACTTATCACAGATTGTTTCAACAACATAGAACCACATGAAGCACGGAATGGAGCCAGACATCGAAAATCGACAAACAAAATTGAACAAATAGAACAAAAGACAGTTTATCACACAAAATGATAAGTTAAATTACAAATTTGTTCTACCGAGGTTTTAGCAAATTCCGAATGGACTCAATTAATTCTCTGGCTATAAAAAGGAGTTTTTGAACTTGATGCTTTTCTGCCATTTCTAAAAAAAATAATCATTCATTTTTAGTGTGTAAAAAATTAAAAACTTTATAGGGTAGCAAATGTGACTTCGAATTTGTGACCCCATTTGGTGACATTTATATTATTATTATTATTATTATTGTAAAAACCACTATTATTATTTTGTATTTGAAAGAATAAGTACAAGAAATTGAAAAAATAAATTAGATATTCTAAATCTGACTACAATCAGTAATGAAAAACATTTAAAAATATTGATTTTTCTAAACATTTCAGGAGAAACGAACCGTAAAGTAGACGGTTAATAGACATTACTATAGAAAATAGACACTCGTTATCCGGTCAAGAAAAATAAATAGAGAATAAGAATTTAATACTCTCATGGAGAAGATCAATTTTGTGACAGATTTTACTACTTTTAAGTGTTTCGTTAGAATAAATAATATATTTTTTACTAATAAAAATAACCGAGAAAAAATATTTTTCTTCACAGATCTTACAGTCTTTCATAGCTTTTATTTGAAGATGTATAAATAAAATTGATGAAATAATGAATACACAAAGCAGAAGAATTTCATTATTCTTGGCTAGATACACTTCTCATGCTTTAAGCAATTTATCAGGCTTAACTGTATAATTTCCGCCGCTTAATACTGCGAATTTAATTTGTCCATTAGATTTAGGAATTTTTAACAAATTTAAAGATAAGTACAAAGATTTCTCGAAAAAAACAGAAATATTTTATTATAGAAATTAAATGCTTCAAATAGAAACATTTAAAATAAACAATATTTAAATTTTAAAATCAATAACCAGTTTTTGGAGGTATAAGGGTCTGGTAAACATGAAATAATAGAGGTCAGTTATATTGAGATCATTGATGAAAATCTCAAATAAATATTTAATTTTCCTGGACAACATAACACTATAATCATAACACATAATCTTCTATAAAAATATTCCTTCTTTCAAATTTAAGCGGATCTTGAACATTTTGATTTGATCTCGTAAAGTGAGCAGTAATTTTTAAAAAATACTTCTCACAACAAAAAATGATAAAAGTATTTCGATAATCGACTTTTTTGGTTGCAAAAAATAAAAATTATTTATTGAATAAAAAATAAATAAAATTCAAAGCAAATTTTGATTTTTTGGATAAATATTTATTTTTGGTAAATTTCGTACTTAAAAACTTTGATCCATATAACTAGCGTCTACATTTTCGAGAAGTGTCTAGTCTCATTTGGAGGAAAAACCCACTGATTTGATTCACTTTTGCAATGGAGAATGTAGATAATTAATGAAGTTTCATCTTTAGTCTCTATATTTGCATATAAACTAAATCCAATCTTCTCCAACATGTGAAATTTGTTTCCGAGAATAATTTTATCCGCGGGATAATTTACATATTTGCTTCGATTCTATTCACGATTAAGATAAAGTAAATAAGAATATGATATATATTCCAGTTTTCAGGTTGTGGACACTATAAGGTGTTACTGATCATCAAACTGTTGTCATTAATATTATTATTTCCAGATGAAAACATGGAAATGATGCATGGATTATACCTTGATTTTTTATTTTGATTATTAATGTGAGGAATATTTTAAATTGTTTGAATGTGTAAATGTATGGATGCGGTATGTTGATTTAAGTATGTTGAATTTAGAATGGTGATTCTCCCCCCAGATGGAAATTGGTATTTTTTTCATTTAAATTTAAAGTAATTGTCTATTCGAACATAATTAAAATAATCATTTTATAAGTTTATATTTTTAATTTCAGAATTAAAATTAAGTTTAATAATTTTTAGTAAAATTTAAATTAAATGCATTTTTAATAATTTGATGTCATTTTTATTATTTTGGGATTCATTGAAAAATGGTAAAAATTAATATTTTTAATTAATAATTTTTAGATGTTAAATATTTAAAAAAATAACTTAGAAAAATTGTTCGAATAATCATGATTGAAAACAGAAATAAGAAAACCAATTAAAACGATGGCAAACGATGAAAGACCTTCTGAGAGTTTTAATGACTCTAAATGTAATTGCAATAAAGGTTCAAACGAGACTTGTTTAAATGTTCTTAATAATTAACACGTGGCCGCACAAGACGATTATAGCCATCCAATTATTGACGATCTATATACAAAAAAATAAAAAAGAGTGCGGCAACGTTTTAATTTATTTAGTTGCTTTTTCTTCTTAAAAGAAAATTCATCAATCATATAAAGATTGACTAGATCCCTTTTCGTTAATTGGATGATGCAGCAACATACAACATTACCTGAGTATTCTAGAAAATAAATTTTTGGTTGAAGTTTAGGCTGTTGACATGAAAAATTTTGTAAGTTGGAACTACCATGTGTTTTTGTTATCACACATGTGATAACTGGCTATAAGATAAAATTAAAAGTCAACTGTACTATTCTTAACGTCTTGGAATTCTAAGCTTCCTCAAAACGCCATATTGCTCAAAAGTAGGCAAATTTTAGCAATCGTTATCTGCAGCTTTTACGAAACGTCGTTGACAGTATTATTTTGAGTTGTGACTTTTTAAAAATAACTTTTTAAAATTAATTACGATATTTTTTACATTATTAGAAAAACTTTTGATTTTAAATATTTACTTATTTCAAATATTATTTATAAAAAAATATTTATTCAAAAATTTAAAAATGAACTTTTCACATGAGTCCTTCACAACAGGTACAGATAAACACAGGCAAAATTAAAAAAAGGTAGGCAGTACGTAAACTCATAAAAATAAAAGGGGGTGTATACTTATGTCCACTACTAAAAATAAAAATTTTAAAAAATAATTTCATACATAGCTTGAGTTTATCGTAGAACCTTGTTGTTTTACTTAATATAATGCTAGTTTCATTTCAACTATCATGTTGTTTCAAAATAATGACAAAAATGTGGAATAACTAAAATATTTCAAGGGAGTGTATACTTTTGTCCACCACTGTACTAGTTTATAAATATAAGGATTCTTTTTAATTCCAACTTAAACTTCTATAAATTTCATTATAAACTTGTTAAACCTTGTAAAAACAAAATCTGCAATATTGTTTGTTATTATTTAACATGATTTCAGTAAACATTTGAAGTGATTAATATTTTATTAAAGTTTTTAATTCGTCTAAAATTCTTGGAAACAATGTATATCAAAAAATAAAATAATTAATGTATAAAATTTGTAAATCTACATAATATATTGAAAATTTTTAAATACTTCACCCATGCCATATAAATTATACAGTGTAAAAGATAATATATTGGTAAAAAGAATTTAATATTATTACTATTATATCTAACCTCCATATAAACTTTGCATTGTAAGATGTTATCGGATGTGTTGGATTATATTGGGTTGTTCGGAAAGTCATTTCGTTTTTTTGTATTAAAGTAAAAGACAAATTTTTATGACGAATAAATATTTTATTCAAATACATATTGACCATTGTGGTCCAATACCTTCTTCCATCTTCCTGGCAGTGACATGATTCCACGTTCATAAAATATTTGTTCTTTGCTGCAAATAAACTTTTCCAGGTGATTTTTAACATCTTCATTTGATCCAAAAGTGTTACCATCTAAATAATTTTGTAGAGACCGGAACAAATGATAANCAGAAGGTGCGAGGTCTGGAGAATATGGTGGGTGATGCATAATGTTCCATCCAAGCTGTAAAAGCTTTTGGCGAGTTACCAAACTTGTATGAGGTCTGGCATTATCTTGGTGAAACACTACACCTTTTCTATTGATCAATTCTGGCCTTTTGCGTTTAAGGGATTCATTTAATTTGTACAACTGATGACATTAGACGTCTAAATTGATCGTAGTTTTGTCCGAAGAAGCTCATAAAATACGATTCCTTTGAAATTCCACCAAACAGATAGCATCACTTTTTTTTATGAATGTCAGCTTTAAAGTGCTTTGAGCAGGTTGATCTTTTTTTCTCCAAGATCTCTTGCGTTTTACATTAATGTAGACTACCCATTTCTCATCTCCAGTTACGATGTGCTTCAAAAATGTATCATTTTCTTGACGTGTGAGAAGCATGTCACAGATGTCTAAACGACAGCATAAATTTCGTTCGGTAAGATTATGAGGAATCCATTGGTCGAGTTTTGACCTAGGCGCTTCAAATGATCATGGACGTTCGAATTAGATAAATGTAATGTCTGGGTAATTTCACAAGTTTTTATTCGCTGGTTTGAATCAATTAATACCTTTATTATGTCTTCGTCGGCCTCAATGGGCCTTCCGGAACGTGAAGAATCTTCAACATCAAAATTCCTGTATCTAAATTTTTTAAACCAGTTTTGGCATTGGCGTTCTGTCAACACATCTTCTCCATACACTTCACATAATTTTCTTCTTGCTTGTACAGCATTTTTACCTTTTCGGAAGTAAAAAAGTAATACATGCCGTAAATGCTGATTCTGGCTTTCCATCTTTGACAGGTCAAAAATCAAATATAAATGTTTTTAATTATTCCAAAATTTTCCAAATCTAACCTTGATTACCAACTGCTAAAATAAATAATATAGTCAATGATTATTAATGCTTATTAATATAAAAAAATACATTTAAAACAAGTATTAAAAAAACAAAATGACTTTCCGAACAACCCAATAAAAACGACTAAAACACTTTGTGTGATTTATTAAATAAAATTGTTTTTGTACGTAGTTTTAGTCTTGTAAAGATTAACAATATTTTATCTTTTATAACTTTTTACTCACTATTAAAATTTAATTAATTTTGAAAAAATTCTTAATGTTTTAAACAAATGTAATATTTTTAAATTTTTATACCTACAAAAGATAGTAAAATACGAATTTAATCTGAGTGTACTGAGATCGAAAGTCCCAAAGAATGATATTTTCATTTTACGTAATAAACTAATAAAATTATGAATATTCTCCCATTAAATAGCTAATAATTTTATAATAAATAATTCATATCAATTTCACTTATTGATGAACACAAACTACACAGCTCATAACAATGTAACACATGAAAAAATATACGTTATTTTTTACCAACCTAGTATTAAATAAATATTTTGTTTTTACAATTTATTTAACTTTCTATAAAAATCTAACATAATTTGCACAAAATTATCAAAATATTATACATGTATTAATACGTATTACGAACCATTAAAGAATTTGATTATGTCGGTATGTTCCATATCATTATCCAGTATTATATCTCTATAATAATGCAGCAAACTCAATGCTAGGAATAAATTAAAAGAGTTTGATGCAACAATATTAGCACTCCATATGGTTTCCCAAACAGAAAATACATCATCGTAACACAACTCTTAAAAAATATCCAAAATAAAATCTTTACATTTTTGAAGCAAACCTCTTTTAAAATCTAGGAGAAACCAACGATAAGTGACATAGAGACTAGTTATTTCACCGTCACGACAAATATGATCATAAAGGTTACCATCGATAATCTGTTGAAATGACAAAGCAGATGTCAGTTAACTAATAAAATTAAAGTTACTTGTAACAATAAAGCCATAGTTTTAAGATTCTCATCCATAAGTGATCCGATTTGGGGAAAATTATGAATCATCCTTTGCATGAGTTTAGTAAAACATGCATGCGTCAACGCTTCGTTATCAAGAATAACGAGAAGAGGTGCTAGTAAATCACACATTCCTTGAACATAACCTATATCCATATGTTCCCATACCCATGTTATCATAATATTTCTAAGTTTTTTCAAATTCAGTCTACCTTTCAATCTATGTTCTAAATGTAAAAAATTATAAATAATTTTATAATAATAATGTTTTTTCATAGGTTAAGAGGTCTAAAGAATAATTAAAGAAGAAAACATTCTTATTCATTTATATTATAGAAATATAGCAATGATAGGCAAATAAATCAAAGTCATTTGTAAATAAACGGCTTATTTATTGCTAGCAGTCATCAAACCACAACTGATAAACTCGTTATCTGTAAGCCTAGTTCAATTATCATGGATGTAATGCCTATATATTTTGTTTATCCAAGATTATATTTGTCGATTTGACAATTTGCCAGATATTCCCATTATTATCGAATATTCATCATTATCACAATAAATTAGTTGATGAAATAATGTATTTTAGAGAAGCGAAATTATTTCGTATGTTTTCAAATTCTTATAAAAAATATATAAATAACTAAAATTAACATTTGTATTTACTGTCTTATTCTTCTAAGTGTATTATACATTGAAATTACATTTCCAAGCACAAAAAAGATTTGTCACTATATTTAAGCTTAAGTAGACATAAAAATGATTAAAAATTTTAATTTTTTCTTTTGCGGGTTTAATTTATGAAATGTTTTCTTGTATTGGAATGATTAACACACAATTCTTTAATATAGGTTTGTTTAAAGATAGCGTCATAAAAAAATTATCCTACAAAGAATTCCCCTTAAAGTCATAAAGTGACAAGCAGAAACTTATGTTACAATCACACACATCCAATGAGTAAAGTCTGTGAATATCTGATGTCGTATTAGAAAAGATAATAGATAAAATTAAAAGATGGATTCTCAATTTCAATAAATCGTTTAATCAAATAATCAAGTTCAAAATATCGTCAAAACAACGAGTATCAAAATATATCATCAAAAAAGTTCTGCTCAAAACAAAAATATATTCACACAACAATTCAGTTCCAAAAACAATCACACAGTTTCAAAATAATTATTTCGTACTCAATCGTAAATAGTTTTAATTCGCATTTTCCATTATTTTGTTTTTGCTTGTAAAAATTATTTGCGACAACAAAACTTAAATATTCTGAAATAGAAATGAAAAAGAGAAATTTAAATTTTCACTCCATCTTGCAACTTGACAACTCAATCAGAATTCTCAAGTAAAATAGAGAAAAGAAGATAGAAGAAAGGAAAAATTTACAGGGAGCTCTAGAAAAATATATTTTCATCCAAAAAATTCTGAACTTCCTAGTTTGAGCTCAACACACTTCGGTCGACCTGCAGCTGATTATGAAGTACAGCATGGTAATCGTCTACCAGATACAACCCGAAAAAATCCAAGGATTCAACAACTCATGAAAGTTACGAGGAACAGGAAGAAGCAACAAAAGAACATGGATGTGACAACACAGAGAGATAAGTGATGCCAGGACCAACCTTAGAATATTTGAGAGATTCAGACAAAGGGCCCAATCCATTGACAACCGAAATTGTTTACTTGTTTATTGAAATGGGCCCCGTACAACGTCAAACATCATTTAAATTTTCTGTGGAGAAAACCGGAAGAAAATTTAATGTTTTACAAGAAAGATGGAAAATGGAGAAATAGTGCATAGTAATTGTTAGTGTACTTCATTCATGCCTATTGCATATTCTGTTTCCTTGAAAAATATTTAGCAGTCATAACATCAAACTGATGGGTAGCGGATACAATGATTGGAACCATTGTTCAAATTATTTCAAAAATCTTGAAACAAGCATCGAACATATTAATTGTACAAAAAATGGTACGAACTGAAGTTGAGTATTTAAAAACAATGCATAATTGACAAAGTTCAACAACGTATGTACGAAATGGAAAAGGAGCGCTGACGACCTATAATTAAGGGAATGATCACTATCGTGCAGTTTCTATTAAGCCCATGTTTAGCTTTTAGAGGTACCAGCTGTGAACTCTATGATCGCAACAATGGAAGCTTTATGAAAGCAGTGGAAATGATTGCACAATTTAATAGCGTTATGTCTGAACATCTTAAAAATGTCGTAAAATCGAAACAGTTAATAAATCACATGTTCCATTACGTGGGTCAACATTTTCAAAATGAAATCATTCATCTACTAGCAGGTATTATCCGAAAAGAAATTATGAAAATTATAAAAGCTTCAAAATTTTTTGCTATCATCCTCGAATGCACACCCGAAATTAGTCACAGCGAACAAATTTCTGTTGTAGTGCGCTGCCTCGATGTATGCGCTGGGATTAAAACATATGAAGGTTAACGAAATTTTCTTAGATTTTTTCACTGTTAACGATACGACTGGTGAGGGTCTGTAAAATGTTGTGATTGAAAAATTAGAGATGCATGACATAATGCATAAATAATGCAGAGATGCATAAGATATTCAAATCATCAAAGGCCAAAGGTAAATCAGTAGGGGAAAAATGGGGTTTCTCCCCACAAGACCCCCCCCCGGGGGGGGGTCGTAATTAGTTACCGTGGTTGCCATGGCAACGGTCGCGGTTACCATGGCAACGGTCGCGATTACC
>MQRK01193365.1:26480-36496 GCA_001938485.1 Girardia tigrina | reverse complement strand
GTTGCCTTGGCAACCACGGTAACTAGTTACGAACCCCCCCCCCGGGGGGGGGTCTGGTGGAGAACATACATTTTTCCCCTACTAAAATGTTTTTTTTACTGTGTAAGGTTTCATCACTTTACATTCACTGACCCAAAATAACAAAAAAATGACAAAATAGTCATATTTAAGGTCGTCCTATTTTCGAGAAAAACCGCTAATCATCATTGTGAAGAATATTTTCGAATGGTGTTTATTCTGTTAAATTTGATATGTTGTTTTTTTTAAGATTGTGTTTCTCTCCCCCAGATGAAAGATGAACCATCGGATTATTTGGAAACTTTTGTAATGTAAATAACAACTTTAAAATTAAATTAATATATTTTTATTAATAAATATATAATAATACTTTAATAGTGGATTGTTACGTTAATATTTAATTAATCATAAATAAAGTAAAAAATAATAAATTAAAATATTTTTGAAAATAATTTTTAAATATTTGAGTGATGAATTGTAAATTAAATTTTTTCAAATAATTAGAAGTTTATAAAACAATTAAAATTATCAATCAAGAACGATGTATAACTATTAAAGATTAGTTGAGAATTTACTGGAGTTGTGATATCAATAAATGTATTGGAAATCATAATAGTGTTCTTAATAATCATGAACATCCAAAATACAAATCAAGCATACTAAATTTCGATCAAAGTTCAATCACACAATTTGTCTATTTATAATCTTGTAAAAATATGAATCGTTTTTTAATATTCGTTTTACAAGAAATTTTCATGACATTGACATCGTAGACATAAATTGGACAGGGAAATATTGAAAGGGTTTTAATGAATCGTTAAAGATTTCCTTTGAAAGTTAAAAGAAAAAAATTTATAGATGTTCCTCAGTCAGATGTGAATAATAATATTTTTTTTAATTTTTCACTATTTAGATGCAAGTGAATAGTTTTATAATATTGTTGTTTACTATACGAAAAACAAAAATAATATTAATTAAAAACTAAAATAATATTTAGATAAACTAAAACATTAAATAGTTTTCTTCTTTAGTTTTTGTGTTTTGAAATTATTTTTCAGAAATTTCTGAAAAGATACAAACTTCTCCTTAATAATCGCTGCAGGTTATTACTAAATTTGTATATAATAACGAAAAAAATAAAATATAAATAATTTTAATTTTAATCAATGAAAAATTCATATTACTTATTATTAGTCTAATATCTTGTTTATATTATTTATTTATTATTTCTTTTTTTGTAATTAATAATTACTAGAATTTCTTATTAATTAACTTCCGAGTTTATTATTACTAAGGAATATTATTTATTTATTATTTCCATTTAAAGATGACTATATAATTAAGTAGTTATTGTAAAACTTATTTATTTAAGAAAGTTTTTCGACACCTCTCAATTTCAGAATTTGATCCCATTTTCTAAAAACGAAAACTGTTTTGTTGTTACTAATTATTTTTACTTGATTTATTTAGAGAAATTTTAATAGTTCTTCTCATTAAATTGATTTTTTTAAACATAAATTAATTTCAGAAAGTGAGAGTAAGTGTAAAAAAATACCTTATTTCTTCTTAATTTTTGTTATTTTTCCATATATTGTCATTTTAATAGTTATGTATTTCCTATCATTCAACGAGTTTTAGGACATTTCTATTCTCATAAATTCGAAAAAGTCAGTCATGATTGATATGCACAGGGAGGGCCAGAAGTTACGTGGCGCTGAGGCAAAAATTATTTAATCATTCACCTACTCATCTAACAAGCGCTGTGATTAATAATCTTTATATCGATCTTGTTTATACAGTCCACTCCGTATATATCGAAGACATGTTATTGTACCGACTAAATATCAGGGCTTCTTTGAACAAAAAACTTTGCTTATAACAAACTATGGCTATATCGAAATTACGGATAAATCGAAGTTACTGTAATGTATGAACCAAATTTTACTATTCGTATATCGAAGTCAATACACCTTTTAATAAGAAATTTAAAAAAAACATTTTTGTGATAACTTTGTAGATTGCTTTAATGTATAAAATTACAAAAAAATTGTGAAACTCTTTTTCAAAATATAACATTCTGCGACTTCATCTTCTCCTCTCAAAAAATACACAAATCAAACGAAATTATTGGGAATCATCATCCCAATAAATTGATTGAAAAATAAAGGTAAAATTATTTTCAAATATTTGTCTGAAAAATAAAACAGTGCAACGCAAAACGTTGTCGCTCAATTTTAACAAATTTTTTATAATTCAATAAATAGTAAAATTTTAATTTAATATCAAAAGTAGTATTTTTACTTTATTAATATTTGGTTAAATTTTCATTATTTTTTATAACTTTAAATATTTTTTTTTGGTATGGAATCAATTAAGTTTTGAATAATTTCTTGATCAATATTTTCTTTCCAAAATTACTTCTTTCAAATTTGGGATATTTTTAGGTGACCTCTTTTCAACCTTTTTTTAAAATTCCCCAAAGATTTTCAATTGGGTTCAGATCTGGTGAGTTTGGAGGCTATTCTAGAACTTTAATATTTTTTTATTAAAAAATGCTTTTTAAAATTTGGATAAATTACAAGGCACATTATCTTGTTGAAATAAAAACTTTAGTTTTGAATTCTTTTAGAAATTGTATTAAATAACTTTTTATCAGCTCAACATATTTTTCAGAGTCGAGATTGCCATTAATATAACATAATTAATGCATCCCCCAAAATATAATTTTAGTACAGAATTTCGATTTTTTCGAAATCTGAGGTTTCTTTTTTTGACACTGAGGGTAGTGCCGAATAATTGACAAGTTGATTCGTTGGACAATATTACAGATTTCTAATGTTTATTTCATTTTCCAATGCAATTTTCATTCTTTTTTTCAATTTGCTTATTATTTTTAAAGACGGATTCTTGTTTCTTGACATTTTTGTACTTTAGTCTTTTTAAGGATCGGCAATTGGTATGTCGAGAGAATTCTTAATTTTTTCTATTTTTTAAATTTTCGGCTATTTCTGTAGTTGTTATTGTTAGTTTTCTTCTTAGAAATTGGTGGATTGCAACATTATCGACCTTTTTAGTTTCTTTTGGATGACCAACTGCATTAATTTCTTTTAAAGGATTATTTCTTTTTTTTATTATTTTTCCATTTCTTTATAATAAAACTTGATAGTACTTGTTGGAATATTTACTTTTCTCTAAAGTTCGGTGAAGTTTAGAGTTTTTTCCATAAAATACGACTAGAAAATAGAAACAACAATTCAATCATGCTGGAAGAAATCATAAATTTGGAAGGTTCCAGAAATCTCTAATGATACTATGATACTGTGGAAAATATCTAATATGATTATCCTGACGTTGAGACTATTTTGCAACAGTTGAGGAGTTTGTTGGAGATATTGAATGATGTTCTTTCAGAAAAGTACTTCTTTGCAGATGACAACATTGGAATATCTAGACTGTTAAGTGATAATGATATCGTTTCCTCCTTGGCGAGAGGATCTCTGTGTAAGCCACTGGATTCTGAGTCAGACTGTGAGAAAGAAAAAACAACTCCAACAGTAACTCAACCAATTTCAAGAGATTCTCTTGAAGAAAAAGAATAAGTACGAATCTTCTTCCAGTGCCAAGTAAAAGACTTCTCTGAGCAACTGAAAGCTTTGAATAATATAAAAACAATCATTCAACAAGCAGTATTTGAAAAAAAGTACAAAAATCAATTCTTGATTATTTTCCTCGCTTGTGATCATATTAAAATGTTATTCACATTGCTTTAGAGATCATAGTCTAATGTTTATTAATAATGTCTTCTGCATTGTTTGTTATGCATATTAAAAAAAGCTTTTTCGGCAAAGATTTTTTAATTAAAAATGATATTGTAAAATTTATTTTATAAAATTCATTACATTTTAACATTATCACTATGATTGATAAATTACTGAGTCTTAGGCAATGGAAGGTGATTCTATGGCTATATCGAACTACGACTATATCGAAATCTTTTTTTGGAAATGGCACTTCGATATATGCGGTGTTCACTGTATATACGCTTTTTTTTATAAAATTTAGCTTGTCTATATCTATGAGCGCAGTTTGAGATGATAAATTGTGTATTTTTATTGCAGTTCAACTTTTACCTTAAAAATGAAAAAAATCTTCCACATCTAAATTTTTTATAAAATTTCAAATAAATCAGGTGTAAAATTGACATTTTTTTTATATTTTGATGTATGCGAAATTATAAAAAAGCAATTTTTAAACTGTTTTAAAATACAACAATCTGATTGGTCGAATAAAGAACTCAAATGTTTCTCTGTTGGAACATTATTTTTTCAAATAGAAGTTGAATTCTACATTCCTATAAAGAATGTTTGCGGAAAGTTTAGTTGTTTTTAATTGTATTTAAGTCGCCTTTAAATGTATAGTAAACCGTCAATCTTCCTAATATATGGAAGATTTTTATCAACCAATCAAAGCAATAATGTTGGAAAAATAGTTTTTCACTGTCGACTAGATTTTACCAAAAACTTTGTATATTTAGTCAGAACTAAAAGTATTAGAATTTAAAACGACTCTCTTCATTACCCTCGTAATTATTATGGATACCCCATAGGTCCACTTGAATGCTATTTTAAAATAGACAATCCATGAAAATAATTTCTTAACCATAACATGGATTGTTTAAAAAATTAAAAAAATAAAGTATATTTGATTAATTATGAGATATTTCGGACTTAATTTTTTTCGTCAAGGATTAAAAAAACAAACGCTATTATTTTTTTTAATTTATTATGATGTTTTAGCTTAAATAATATTAATTATAATATTAATTAAGAAGGCCTCGAAAAAAATTCATAAATATTAATTAATTAAAATTTTCATTTTTCAAAAAGTTACAGAAATAAATAATGTATATAATCTTTTATTTCATATAAAATATGAGTTTGAATAATTTAATACTATATTTAAATAACGGTTATTTATTATACTTAATGTTTCCATTAATTTAATGCATTTATCTAAAAAGTAACATAATGAAATATTTATCTGGTCATAAAAAAATAAATATAGTAATAATAAAATGATCAATTAATTAATTTAATTAATTTCCTAAATTTTTAATGTTAGATTTAATATTTTAATTAAATTTCAAATATTTTAAAGAATATTTTCTAAAAACTACTAATAATGTTTTTTAAAGAAAAAAAATAATTATTTAATGGTATTTATTTAATTTTTATAGCACATTTAGTTAAGTAATTTAACTCTAAAAATTGCATTAGTGTTTTTTTTGTGAAAGAAAATTGAAAAATACGTGGTGCGCTCAATAAGTAGTGAGCCTAACATAAAAATAATATTCCGATTCCAATGAAATTTATTTTTCATAACAAGCAAGTTATAAAGGTATCAGTTCTCAGAAATCTCCATTCACATCAACATATTTTTTTCCAGCGCACAACAAGGTCCAGAACGGCTTTTTCGAAGAATTTCGGTGGCTGTTGATCCAAGAAATTTGAGACTGCATCCTTCAAGTCTTCTTTCGTAGCAAAATGTTGACCCCTGAGAGCTCGCTTGAGGTGGTTGAAGAGATGATAATCAGATGGCGCCAGATCCGGGCTGTATGGAGGGTGTGAGAGCAGGGTGAGGCCACAATCCTCAATTTATGACTTTGACAGCTTACTTGTGTGAATGTGTGCATTGTCGTGCAAATAATATAACTCACAAACTCTGCTCTTCCTTCTCAGCTTTCTGGCCTGTAGCACAAGACGGGAGTAGTACTCATTGTTGATACGAACACCAGCTTCCGCAAAATCAGCAAGGATTTTTCCATTTTCATCCCAAAAAGTGGTGAGCATGAGAACTTTTTTGAGAGAGAGGTTGATGATCACATCTTCTTCGAACACCCTTCCCCTGGCAGCTTTCATTCTTGAGACTCACGTCTTGATTCTGGAACATAAATGGCAAGTGGTGTTTCATCCATTGTCATAATATTCTGTAAGAAGCGGTCTCCAATACGTTCATAGAGGTTTATGTTTTCTTGGCAGCACATCAATCGCCGATCCTTCATGTCTGCTGTTAAAAACAGTGGCACGAAGCGTGAACACAATTTTTTTATTCCAGTTTCCGCAAGCAGTGATTGTATGATACCTGTGCTGTCATTTTATGGCATTGTCAGTTCTCTGGTGTTGATTTGTCGCTCACACTGCACTATTTTCTTGAGTTTTTTCGCTATTTCTTCGCCAATTTCACGTGGTCTACCTGACTTTTCTTCATCAAAAACAGACGTTCGACCATCTCAAAAATGGTTGAACCATCGTTTGACAATAAATATGGATGGACTCTATTTGCCATAAACAGAAAGAAGCTCTACGAATATTTCTTCCCAGTTTTTCCCTTTCATTAACAAGAAACGAATAACGCTTCGAAATTGGACGTTTTTCAATGACATTTTTGAATTTATGCGTTCTCTAACCTAAACACAATTAATAGATTAAAACAAATATCACAAATATTACCTTAAAAACTTGCTTGTTTTAAAAAAATTCATTGGAATCAGAATATTATTTCAATGTTAGGCTCGTTACTTATTGAGCGCACCACGTACATGTAAAAATTTTAATAATCCAACAATCAACAACAAAAGTTTTTTTTTAATATATAATTATAATTCTTCGATTTTTTTTCAAATATATTGAAAATTATTTCATTTATCACTTTTATTTAAAGAAATAAATTTTTCTGGTTGAAAATAAATTTAAATAATAAAGATGGAAATCTTTTTTATTGAAACTTTTAACTAGTAGACTGATAAGGAAAAAGTTTTTTTCTGTAATATTTTTATCCCCTTGATAATATCATGGATATTTTTTATTATTGAGCTCAATAATATTTTAGATTTTCTTTTAAAGAATGTGAAGAATGTTAATAATGACTTGGAAACATATTATTTTCAAATTATTTAAAAAATAACACATTGTATTGATTTCAACTTATTGAAAAATATTATTAACTTATAGAGCAAATTTAAAATCAAATCCTTTTTAGGAAATATTTAAAGGGTAATTGAGTTTTTTGGGAGCTCAACATGAGTTAAGTCAAATGTTACTGTCCTGATAATATCTTTATGGGGTTTTGATTAGAATTTGTTTTTATTTTTAAGTATAGGAAAGTTGAAATCTTTCGTCTAAATCAACATTATGTATATTAATGTAGCTTTTTGAATTCGCATATTTCGAATTGAGAAACTTTTTAATAACAGAAAATTCCATTACTTGATTCAAACTCAGATATTCAAAATTCAAAGATTCTTTATTCAGTTTATTATTTTTACTACAAATTCGCCAAATATTGATTTTTTTGAACGATTTTTTTTGTTTTCCTTTACAAATCAAATATTTTTACAACTCAATTTTCCTTTTTATGGAGCATATTATTCTGTTTGACACTTAACGAACAACCGAATTCGAATTGGATTAGAAATTGTCGCAAATTACAAACATTTTCACTGAATCATTTAAACAAATTTTTTAAGGTCACCAATTTTTATTTTTAATTATTTAATTCCAATTAGTTTTAATTTTATTATGTTTTAATTTTTCTTAGTAATTTTTGAATATTTTAATCATTTATTTAGTTTATTTATTTAATTATTATTTACAATTTAATTTAATTTAATTTAATTTTTCCCTCCACTGTCACGTTTTTTAATTTATAAAAAAAAGAATAAAAAAATTCAACAGCAACGTTCTTTTTCTCTATTTTTGATGTTTGTGGTCCATTGTATTTCAAGATTATATATTCTGTCCAAAAATAAAACTGATTTTATTATTATTCTTGATGAAGTTAAGGTTTTACAAATAATAAAATAATTTATTAAATAAGTTTAATATTTTTTAACAAAAGTAGTAAATTTCAGAGATAAATTTTAATAATGAGTTTAATAAATTTATTCAAAAGTAGAAATTTGATTTTAAAGAAGAATCAAAACATATTTTTCTTTTTGCCCCGTTCTCACTGGAGAGCATTTCCTGTAGCAGTCACTCCAATGAGTAGTGAAATCAGAAATTATTTATTATCCATAGTTAGATTAAACACTACATTTTATTTATTTTATGATAGGAGTTTTCTTTTTCCAATACCTAAAGGGCGGTCCTACTTTAAGTTACCACTTCCTGTAGGTTGAAATTTGGTAGGGAACACTTATATTATTATATAATATTATTTATTATAATAAAAAACAACTTACATAATTTTTAATTGTCAATGACAATATCTATTACCGGATAACATTATACATCTTTATTTTCCTTTTTTTAAATGCATAAGTTTAACAGGTCTCACCGACTAATATTTACTATTATTATTTAAGTTCGGTAAATTAAATGAAATCTCCAAAATTATTATTATTATTATTATTATTATTATTATTATTAATCATAATTCTGTCAAAATCTATTATAAAAAATTATATCAAAGAAATAATAAAATAATTATTTTATTTGTAATTATTACATAGAAATAATGTTTTAAAATTTATTGAAGAAATATTAATTAACTTCAAATTTTTGAATAAATAAAATTTTAAAAACCAATATTGATGAACGGATATCAATGATTTACTTTGAAAATTTTTTCAAAGATTATTATTTGATTTCTTGTAAATAATTACTATTTAATTTCTTTTTGTATAGTAATTATTATGAGTTTTTAATTTAATTTAATTAAGTTCATATTTTTTCTATAAATCATATTAATATAATATTGGTTATTTTAATTAATATTTTTTCTTTATAATTTAAGTTTTCATTTAATTTTATTATTTTATATATGAAATCAATTTTATTTTTTTTAATTTAACACAAATAATTTTTAAATAATAAAACATATCGTTTTCCATTTCCAATTTATTCCTGGTTTTTACAGAGGAAAACAAAGAAACAAAAATTTTTATTCTCTCAAGCGTATTTTTTTTGTTCTTCTTCCAACAGACGCATCACCATTAATTATTTACACCAGCTCTCATTTTAAAACTTTGAAAAATTAGTTGCAACAACTGAGTTTTGATAAAATTTCTTTTGAAAAATAACGAAATGATAATCAAATGTATTTTAGTTTTTGTTTATTTTTGGCACATTTTCTCACAGGAAAATGGACGCTATTGTATTTGTTTGTGCGGTCTATGTATTGTGCGCATATATATGTTTATCACACATCTTTATGGATATCAGAAACTAGCAATAACCCATAAGCAATTTATTCTAGAATAAGTTTTGTTAATCCTGATATATACCATTAAAGTAATCCAATGTCATTCAAGGTCAAATGTTTAATTTTCGCAGTTGTACTCTTTGAAACATATGTAAAGCGATGGACATTAGTCACTCAAGCTCATTCAAGATCAAATGCTTAAAATTTGAATAAACGCTTAGACAATCGAGAATTTCATGTCAGAGTTGATTTTGTGTCATATTCATGATATTAACTAAAAGTCATTTAAAATTCAAATTCTCATTCTAGTTTTTTCTCTATTTCTAGTTTTTTACATTCTGATAAATAGGTCTATGAAATAGAATATTAAACAGTTTTCTATTATTTAATCTTAAATTTTAATAAGTTGATTGATGTAAATCTTTATATTGAAGGCGGTTGACAGTTAAATATAAAACTACTAAATCAAAAAATTAAATTTTTTATATCCATTCCTTATGTAGACAGAACTCTACTTTACCAACAAAGTTTTAAAATTTTAAAAATTTAAGATTTACAAAAATTTAAAATTAATAAAACACAGTAAAAATTAATATAAACTACTTATAATTTATAAGTAGATATCTTGCAATTAATATTGTTCGGGAACTCCGAATTTCCCGAAATTTTTACATAATCATTTTTTTGTCATCAAGAATGAGTAAGTGTGCAAAGTTTGAAGAAAATCGATTGAGTAAAAAGGTTTCAAAAACAGGTTTCTAAATCTCAAGGACATATATATATATATATATATATAT
>MQRK01193365.1:11668-22134 GCA_001938485.1 Girardia tigrina | reverse complement strand
AGGGTGAATATAACGTCTAATAGACATTTAAATTAGCTATTGAATGACATATAACATTCCATATATAGCGTGATGCAATTAGATAATTTATCAATTGCAAAAAAATTGAATCGGGGTATAGAGAAGCATTGAGATTTTTTACTATTACCCCTATTGTTTTCCTGATGATATTTCCACTGACCTCAATGATAGCCCTTTGACTTAGAAGACTGATGAAAACTGAAGACTTTTGGGAGCATAAATAAAGCTTTCATAAAGAGGTTGAAGGTGTAGGAAAAATAGCAATATTCTTCGAAATATATAGCTGACTCATCCATAATAAGCGTTATTTCATAAGCGTTATAATAAATAATAATACTTTAAATTAATTATAATAATACTTTATTATACATTATTTCTTCACAATAAAATCACAAATTATTAATGTATTTTATTAATTGGAAACCATGAAGAATTTTCTTAAATAGAAAAGAATTATTGGAAAATTTTTTAAGTATATTTAGTAAATGTTAGTAAATTTTTAGTGTGGCAAATTTTTTGAAAATATTTCGGGGAGGGATCGATCCCCTATATACCCCTTAGCTACGCCCTATAATTAATAAATAAAAAGAAACATTTTTGATTAGAGAAATAATTAACATAAATAATAAAACTTTTTTAAAGTGAAAAATAATTTGAAAAAAATGGAAAAAACTTATTTTTTGAAAATGTAGTTTTAAACTAAAAACAATTTAAATTAAAATCTCAAAGTACAAGGAAAATAAATTTTAAAAATTTTATGCATTTTTTTCCGAATATTTAACAATTTATTTTATTATTAATAATCATCAAAAATAATAATAACAAAATATTTATATTATTTTATAGAATTTTTATATGTTCGCAATTAAAAAAAAGAGACTTTTCTAATTTAAAAATTATATGTAATAAAACAGAAAAAAAAATTTTTTCAAAGTAAAATTTTTGTTTTTACATACTTTCATGAGATATTGTTGAAAATTATTCTTACTAATTTGTGTTCTTAAGAAAATCTCTTCTAATCCAAAGCAATTAGATTCTTAGCTATTTGAGCCAAGCCACTATTCACAGATTCATTAATGTTAAAATAAGAATTTTGGCTTTTAAATAATAATTTTGAGCTTTCTTGTCATTGTATTTTGAATTAAAGTGTCAGTGTTGGTTGGGTCCATTAGACATTTGTCATACGGGATATATAATGAAAATTTCCTGGCGTACATTTGCGAACAATCATATGAGAGTCTGAGAATAATTAAGGAAATAAAAATAAAACCTGATTTTTTATAAGAAAAAAAATATTTGCAAATATTATTTTTTTCAAATCATTTCGTTGTTGTTATATAAAAAAATATTATCAATTTGTTTAAAATATTTATCATTAAAAATATACACTGGACAGTAATTATAAAAAATATTTAGAGATAGAGTTACTTGTTGGCTACTACTATTAGGTTGGAACGAAAGTTTTGTCAGTAAATTAACATTTTATTAAAAGAAAATATTTTACAATAACAAGGGGTCATTTTCAATAATATAATCGCCATTACTTTCAATTTTTCTTTCCCAAGGAGGACTCAACGAGAAAATTCTGCTGCAGTAAAATTCCGGAGTTTCCAGGTCGAAAGACTTTTGGAGGGTCGGTTCCAGGTATTAAAATTTTTAATAAAACGGCGTTCTTGAAGGAAATGTTCAAGTGAGCGGTAAAGATGATAATCTGATTGGTAACTGTGCTTAAGAACATCCCAACTCAAATCTTCAAATTTTTGACTCGTCCGACATGTAACATGAGGTTTAGCTGAATTTGTGCAATAGTCGTTGAGTTCATGCGGTCTTTTTGAGCACGTTTATTTTTCTTGTTCATTTTCTGAAATATCCGAATAATGGTTGTATTGGAATTGTGGAATTCTGCGGACAGATTGAGCTTTCTTTGTTTCGGATCCGCTGTAATGGAATGGTGTACTGTTCGTTTATTAATGGTTGCTGGACGCCCGAAGGCTTTTTAAAAAATGATAATTCTTTAACTTCTTAAAGAAAGTTTTTTACAAATCTACAAACACATAAAGCAAAACTAAACGTTGTCTTTAAAAAAACTGCAAATCAGCAAAAAAGACTGGAAAATAAGGTAAAAAAATATTTTAAATCGCTGCTACAAGCTATGATTAATGTTTCAAAACAAGCCAAAATAGTTTTGTGATAAGGAATTATGAACGCCTATCCACCCTATTACTTAAAGGCATTCTAATAGTTAACTTAAATATGTAATAAAGAAATTGTTTTACAATTAAAGCAGTTTTTATCAGCAAAATTGATTTAAAAAGTTATACATAATGTGTTCCTGAAGATACATCAATGTTCCTTAATTAGACGCGGAGCTAAGAAAGATGTCAATGGCTTTTGGAGGTTTCAGTACTTTTTTAAATTATGAATACGTAAAGTACCAATATATTATATTATTATTGATGTATCTTGAATAATATAGCTCATTATAAATTACAGACCTTATGGATACATTGCTGAAACACATTTTAAAATAGCCATTGAACATGGAAAATTCATTCTTTACAACAAGCCACAATGCTTACAAGTTACTGGGAAAATGTATCAAGTATCCTTATTATTTCTCAGATCTATTCATCTAACAACACATTAAGCTCTGTAAGTAAAACATTATCAAAGAATTTTGTTCTACCATAAAGAATACTCATCCTAGTAACAAGTAAATATTTTTAGCTATGTCGTCTTCACAGTTAATGAAATTGCAGATTGTTTCTTGCAATAAGTTATAAAAACATTTACATCCTTTATTCATCCTTTATTTAGACTTGATTATGGCTATATCATGTACCAATGCTTCTACTTTTGTTGGGATACATATTCTTATTCTTCACATGAATTTAAAGCTAATCTTTTCATTATAATATACTCATATAATATACTCATACAAACAAGTAAAGCCTTACATAAATGATACATGTTCAAAGATTGTGAGTAAGTAACATGAAGTTTTATTATACAGAGTGTTGTGAAAAAGTCTTGTCAAAAGGGCACTCCAAACAGATAAACATGCATATTTCAGAAAATAAAAAAAGATACCACAATTAAACTTTTAATTCAAGCTGAGTAGAAGGGTTTAATGCAATTTATTCAAACTGATCACCTCATGAATACATGACAGTTTACAGACGTTCCTGAATGTGGCCCAGATTTTTACACTTTTACATTTTTACATTTCCACACGCCTCTATCAGATTCTTCCACAATGCTGTCAGAGCAGAGCAACCCAGATGCTCGGTAATTTCATCGTCAAAAAAGCCCGCACGAAGCATTTTGGCAATCTCAACACGTTTTGTTGCCATGCGTTTACAAACAGATTTCAACATGCTAAAGATTGATTTAAAAAGAATGTCAATACTTTAAATCTCTAAATCAAATATAAATAATTTTTTACATATCATAGATTTCTACATAAGTTCCTCAAATCTACAGCCAAATTCCATTGACAAGATTTTCACATCACCCGGCAGTAGCTATATCTTCACTGAACTCTCTTGGTCCTTTAGAGGAATATTTCATTTACTTTATAAATGTTTAACCCTTAAATGCATGATTTTTTATTTTTTCATGAAATATTTTTTGACGTTTAAAGAATTTTGACGTTTATATCAATATTGGCGGGAGTTTTGACATGTTTTGTTATAATCGTCATAGACAAAAATGTACAAAGATAATTTATTTACAAAGGACAGCAATTATTTACACAAACTGGATGCATGGCACTTTCAAACGTTTGTTGTATCATTTTTGATACAAGATGCATTCAAGGGTTAATGTTGTTTTTTGATTACAATAATTGAAAAAATAAATATGTCTATTTGGTCAATATTACTATAATAATAATAATAATAACAATAATAATAATAAAAATAATAATAATAATAATTATAATAATTATAATAATTTTAGCTCAAATCTTCAACAAAAGTAGGTGACAACAGACCGACTTTGGTTGCCGAATTTTCCACAGAAATCTTTAAAAAGTTTTCCAATGCAACCCTTTGGGTTGGTCAAGGCATATGGTTCTCACATGCCATGAAAATGTTAGACACAACTGATTACCTCCTCATGAGTCCAATTAACTTGGAAACTAACAGAAGCTATAAAGTTGATTATCTAGCTTGTAAATAGTAAATAATCATGAATTATAATTTTTAGGCTTTTCTGAGAGCTTGTATTTACAATGATTATACCTTATTCTCTCAAGATGATGGAAATCCATGTACAGATAGTAAATGGAGTTCAGAATTCAACTTTAATGCACTTACACCTACATCAAATGATCCTAAAATGACTAAAGTTCCAAAAAAGGATGGAGATGTATTCACTGTTGTAATTATTGCCATAATTATTGGATTGGGAATAATTGCTTTAATCAGCATTGCCGTAGGCTGTTTTATGAAGTGAGCGAAATTTTAATTTCATTTTAATTCAAAATTTTTGTGATTAATTTCCATGATATGACTAAGAAATAGTTTTGAAATCCAAAGTAAAAAAATTTGAATACTTTTTACAAAGAGGAAGTATTAAATATCTTTAAAGTTGTCTTTCTACAATGAAAAGAAATAAAGTAAATGACCTTTCGTAATGGTAATTCTTTCTTTGATTCCACAATTTACAGATGGAGTGGCGTTTAATCTGTGATCATAATGATCCTGAGATAAAACATCTTCCAATTCTTCAAAAATCTAGATTTGTTAAAATAGAAGAATATTTTTTACTGATTTTCAATCTTTTTGTATTAATTGGAAGTGTATATATCCAGTATCAACTTGGTATTCAAATTAGCCTTCAAACACTTTTGTGACAGGTCTGTTTAATATTCTTTCATCCAAATTTGGACAAAGTCTTATTTTTCTGGTCACAGATTTAATAAAACATATCATAGTTTTAAAGGTCTAACGCAGATTAACAATAACTCTTAAACTTTATTACGCTTCGTTATTGAATCAGTTGCAACATTACTTAGCGAAGCATTACTCAAGCATAAAGAAAACAATAAATTAGATCTTCGACAATAACTATATTTGTATTACCTAAATAGGCAACGTCTTTCAGACTTATATTTTTATGTCTAGTATAATACAGGTTCTTATCGAACCCTTCGTGCAATAGTGTTCTACTATTAAAGTAGAATAATTTAAAATATAAAATAGCATCAGTGTTGACTCAGAGAATATAGGAGGCAATATAGAGTAGGAAGACTAAATAGTCCGAAAATTTACTATTGAATTTACTTATGATTATAAACAAATAGATAAAAATAGACAGCCTTTTTAACTATAAATATCTACATATAACTTATAACACAGAACGAATGTTTAAAATTCACAAATTATCTATCGGTTATTTTTTCCGAAAGGGTTTAATCGTGCAATGAATAATTGGTATTTTGATTATGGCTGAGTCATAAATATTCGGATGTTCTGCACGAGTATTTTTTTGTAATTAGGTTTGGAAAACGATTCCGCTATTGTAAAATAAATTAGATGATAATTCTACAGTCATAATTAGCGACTCTAATACGATCAAACAATTATTTATATATATTTTTTGTAAAAAAATTCGTTTTTTTGTCAATTTATCTATTGATTTTCTTTATTCTATATATTTTATTTTAATCATTTTAAAATTATAATTATAATTTTTTAAATTTCTTTATCAACCATTAATTAGTTATTGTTTTCCGGAACAATTAACCACAGCTGATTTGTAACTCATTTAGCAGTTAACGATAATATTTTGCTTATTCCAGTAATATTCTGTTCAAATTCTCTCTTTCTCTGAACTGATGATCTTCTCTTTTTCTTGAATTATATCAAGGACAAATAAAAATATAAACATTTGATATAAATAATGATAGATAGTAACTCATTTACAATTTTCTCTTTCAAATTCAATAATTTGAGAGATTATTTCAAGGCGCAATTTTCCACGTGCAGATTATGATTTTGCCGACATATTCAATATGGATCTTACCTGATACCACATTGTCTAGATCTAGAGATATTTGTAAAGGTGCAAAACATGCTAAAGACAGATTAACAATTGTTTTAACGTATTCCGTATTGTGCGAAAAACTCCCTCCCATTATAATAGGGAAATTAAAATTACCTAAGAAATATTGATTTGTCTAAGGAAAACGTTAAATATTGGTCAAGTTCAAAAGCCTGTATGACTACAACCTTATTTAATTCGTATCTTAGAGAATTAGACGACTATTTTAAGAAAAGAAATAGAAAAATACTTTTATTTCTGGATAATGCATCAGTGCATTTAATTGATACTGAAAATAAACTAACAAATACTAAGCTAAATTTTTCCCACCGAATTTAACCAGTGTGTTACAACCACTCGATGCTGGGATCATAAGGAGTTTCAAGCCATATTGCAGAAATTATCAGATTTTAACTTTGTTAGAAAAAAATGAAGATAAAGTGCATGTATATGAACTCGCTAAGAAAATGAATATTTTTCATGCGATTAAATTTTCGTCTAGTGCTCGGAACGATATATAAAGCCTGACAACTATACAGAAGTGCTTTAAAAATTATGGATTTTCAAAAAATACTGATATCGCTAAATATGATTTAAATGAAATAGAAAATCAAGTGAATGAACTTGCCGAGATAGCAGAAAATATTGGGATACCGGGTAAAAATTTGATATTGGAAGAAATTATATTAGAATTTGAAATTCCGGCGGTTGAAGATTTACGCGACGCTATAATTGAAGAGTTTTATGATGATTATCCTATTGAAGAAGATGATGTGATGGAACCAGAGAATGTAGAAATAAATAATAATATCAATGGAATTCTAATATCTAATGACGAGGCAATAAATTGTTTGACGAAATTGATAACTTATGCAAAAGAAAAACATATGTATGAAAGGGAATTAAATTTGTTAAAAATGAAACTGGATGTTATTTCTCACCATAAGAAGAATTTGAAACAAAAATCAATTACAGATTTTTTTATAAAAAATAAATGTTGATTGATGCTTTAATTGTTCCATTTTATATTAAAATTTGACATCTTTTCTCTAAACGATTTAAGAAAAATTATATTACTATCATTTGGTGAAATCTATTTATATTCCAAAAAAAATATCAAGCGATTTTCTTGTAAAATTTAATAATTAGTCAATATAATATTTTTGATATATAATTTTATTTAACATTGCTTTTTATTTCTAGAAAAAATTGCACCAAAAACATTATTTTACATTCTATATAAGGTACACCACCTCATAAGGTACATTTTCGACCAATTTGAGTGACAAATAGGGTGTACCTTATGAGGAGGTTTCATTGTATTTCTTTACGTCGTGGAGAATAAAGGTTAACTTTTTGGTAAACTTTTTCAAAATGATGAGTTGTTTTCGAGAAACGCAATTGATAATTTTGATTTTGAATAATAATAATAACGTAATTGTAATTAAAATCAAAATAAAAATTGTTGTTAAAATTTGATTTTGTTATCTTTAAAACAGAAAAAACGTTTCCAAAAGAAATCGTTTCCTCTTTACGTGATGTAAATAAACTTTTCCATTAAATAATACAGAATTATTTACTCCATATCCTTTAATCAAACTTACTGTATGCGACTTCCTTTCGTAAGCAAATATCTTTATTTTAACCCGGAATTCATATTTCTATAAAGTTAAAAAAATCTCATTGAAACAAAAGAAATTCTCACTTTTCTCATTATTTTTTAATTATTTTATGACATATTTAAAAATTATTGTCAATTTTTTTTCAATGTTTTTTTTCCGAAAATAATTTCTTTCCTGTTTATTTTAATTATTAATTTAAAAATGATAAATTATTGAAAATGCCAAATGAATGCTTGCTCTACAAAATCTCTGAATATGTGAAAAAATACTTTGTTTTTTTTTTGGTCTTTTAATTAGAGACATTTTTGTGGAAAATATAAAAAATTATTAATATTTTCCTTTGTAAAATAATTTAGTTAAAGATTTGTTTTAAGAAATTGATTAATGAGGATATTTCGAAATCTAATTCTCCAACAGCAGTAAATATAATTTGTAAAATATATGAATGTTAATTAAATGTTTTATTATTTTATAAAATTTAAAAAATGGAATGTAAAATATGGTATACGTCAAATATATTTTTTATTTTTTTCGATATTTAACTGGATATTAATGACATTTTTTTATTTATTTTAAGAAAAATTTTAAAAGTTAAGGTGGCCTTACTTTGTCGGTTTTGAAAAATAATAATTCAGTTGTATTGACTTATTAATAATAAGTAATGGGAATAATAAATAATGGGAATGATAATTCAAAATATGAAAAGTAAGGCCGATTCAATTATTAAAATCTAAAGATTTTGATAATTTATTAATATCATTATAATTTTCTCCATTTGTTTTCAAAAGATCTATGATGACAGAAATATATTAATCAAGAAAAAGGTCAAATTGCGAAAGTAGTTTGAATAATTGTTGTTGTAAAAAAGCTAACTGAAAACGTGTTTCAGTGAATTCCTTTAACGTAACAAAAAATTAAATATAAATATGTATAGAACTTTTATTTTTACACCATATAAATAAACATTTATAAGAAAAAAAATCACATACGAGAGAGAGAGAGAACGGCACAGATAAATCTCGATATCGATTAGTGTTTATTGTTCAAAGGTTTCAAATGAACGATCTTCTGTTGTAACAATGTCGATGGAAACGTCAGAGAATCATTTGGTAGCACAATGAGATTTTGAGGAAATAGATTATATGAAGAGATGCACTTTCAGGGAGAATATTGATAAATTTGTTTGCAGAAAATTCCTTTACGAACCCATTTTACAAGGCAATATAGTATTATTGTAAACAGTAATATTATTGTTTGTTTTTATCGATTGTTTTTATATATATAATCTTATATATATATATATATATATATATATAAATTTTTTATATATAATTTACTATATATAATTTACTATATATAATATATATATATATAATAATTGACTGGGTCACTACAGTTGTCATGACAATTCTGCTCGCGATATTAATACATTTTCGAAAAATCATATAATAATAAAATTAGCTCTAAAATTATAATCACAAATTTGTACAATTAAACAAAATCAATTATTATGTCATAAAATTAATTTTTACGGCCAGTTTTCCTACGGCAAGTTTTCGTGTACCGATTTCATGATATTAAATAATAAATTTTTAATTCTCTATTGATTAAATTTTTGTTTCTTACTCAATTTTTTATTTACCATCTTTTGCTCATCGTCTTAATTCGGGAGAAAACTTTTTCAAATGAGTGTTAGAATATTTATCAATAATTATTAATATCTCTTTTAATTCTTAATTTTCTCTATAGTTATAAAAACTATTTAGTAGAACTATATCTAATATCCGACATAATTGCAATTGTGTTTAGGCTGGTTGAATATTTAAAAAACATATTATATTTGTAATGAAAAATGTCTACACAGAAAATTAATATAAACTGAAGAAAAATATTGCATTAATTAGATAATTAAATAATGTACAATGTTTGAGAACTATTTTCAATCTAGAATTGAGTACGGATATTTGGTCAAGGGAGACATTGGGATAATTTCCTATATTGAGAGATTATTCGATGTTTCAAGATTTGTATTAGAGATTTTGAAATGAATTTCTATTGACTTTATGAATAAGATTAAGAAATTTCCTTTAATCTTTCATTGCACTGTTTATTACATCAGGAATAACTTGAAGATACTGAGTTCCCGATGGAGAAATTGTCAAGACCAATTCGACCTCAATGTTGTTCGGCATTTTTGTCCATAGAGTTTTCTGTTTTTGTCGACATTTAATTCTTATCTATGTCGGAATTTATTCTACAAAAGATGTTTTCCTTGCTACGTACAATTGTTATTGTCAGCCCCGCAAGGGTTGATCGCACAAGACAAAATTTATTACTATAATTTAGTTATTTGAAGGAAAGTTGACTGATTGTGATTATATATGGAATTTTGATTTAAAGTATAATTCTTAATAAGAAATTTAAAAAATAATGGCAAAAGTTTATAATTAAGAACGCCATTAAACTCAAATTTTATTGCAATATATTTCGGTGGATTTTCCACCATCTTCAGGCTGAATAAACAACAATTCCCTGTCTTATATATAGCAAATTGATGATTATGCAAACATCTTGCGTAATAACTAATTAAATATTTTCAAAAAATTGGAAGAGAGACTTGTTTGTACATTAATGGACGGATTAAATGATTTAATCAATAATGCTTCACAAGTAACTCTTTCCCAATAATTTTTAAAATTACTGCACAATATTTTAAAATTAGTTGTTTTCACCTCCGACTTACAACCCTTCATATGTCCAGCAATATTACTCCCA
>MQRK01193352.1:8971-25391 GCA_001938485.1 Girardia tigrina | reverse complement strand
CACTGATCAACTAGATCGAATGTATACCGCTTTAGGTAAAAAATATCCGGCATTGATAAACCGAAAGCAGGTTATACTGCAACAAGACAACGCATCTCCCCACACCGCTGCTTTGACACATCGTAAAATAGAGGAACTCGAAGCTATCGAACTTCTTCCACATCCTGCCTACAGTCCTGATTTTCATCTTTTCCGAGCTATGTCGCATTTTTTGAAGGGAAGGAGCTTTTCCGATATCGACGACGTCGATAATGGGTGTCGAGAATTTTTGCTTCTAAAGACAAAACATGGTATCGACGCGGAATAGAANAACTTGCAGAACGTTGGGTACAATGTATTGAACATAATGGACTTTATTTCGAATCATAATCTTTATTGTGCGTTGTTTTATGAACATTTTAATTTTTAATAAAAAGTGCCCCACAACTTATGACTCACCCTAATATTTCAAACTGATCACTTTTGTCGATAGGTACTAGGCCAATATATTTCTGCAAGATGACACCAACTTGGATTCGTGAGGATATGCTTTACGGTTATCTAAGAGTAGTATACAATTTTGTTTGCTCTTTCCCAATGTTTCAATTTGTTTCTGTACGGCTACGACAAATATGTTAAAAAACCAATCTGTAAATAAATTGTGATTTGTTGTGTATTACTACAATTATGTTTATGAAAATCATAAAAAAAATATATGTAAAAAATTTTAATTCGCTATTTATTTGTAAGAAGTAATTTTATGATGAAAAATTTATTAAAAATAACTGTAAAGATTTGTTTGAATAGATTGTACAAAATCACAAATAAAAATTTTGCGGAATTTCGATTTTTAATTTGTTCAGTCATGATTGAGTTGAATTATCGAATAAATGTATTCTTTGCGTCCTTTGCAACGGTTTTGGCAATCCAGACTTTCGCGACAGTTTTTGATTCATTTTTGATAATGCGTCAGAGTGAGTCAAAAGTCGGTATCGATCGATTAATATTCACCGAAACAACGGATTTGTCGATCGTGGATATTTTGTGTGATCTGTTTTTTTATAACAGCGATATTGCCAGTCGATTTAAATCGATTTCAGATGCTTGACACCGAACTGCCTTTTACTGAATTATTTCCTGAAGTTCGGAATGAAATACTGGGAATCGGTCATTAGAATTCTGATACGATTTTTCCACCGGCATGTAATTTTGTTCAGAATACCGGACGAATGTGTCGTCAACCGGCTGCTATAAAGACGTTTATCATTATGTCAATAAACAATTTATTGACTCAAATCCGGCGCTTCAGTTGAGTACCCAACCATCACATGATTCATCCATTTATTCTCTATAACTTGTAAGATTGTGAGAGGTGTTTCTAACATCAATTTCAGAAATCATTTTACTCAATTTAAACATTTATTATAAACAATTTTCAAATAAAATTTTCAACTATTTTCTTAATTAATAATCAATCCATCGATCTCTATTTTCAAATGATGTTTCATCTATCTAAAATTTCAATCAAATCAAAATAATTTTTAATTTTAAAATTAAAAAAAGTTTTTATAATAATTATTATTTTACGTATAATTAATTTTTAAGGAAAATATTTAATTTTTAAATTTGTTGTTTACTTTAATCTTTCTACAAAATTTTGTTTTCAAATTAAATATTATATGCTATTTTTAATTTTGCATTTTACAAAAAGCATTTTTAAATATTTTTACTTTTTTGAAATTTTTAAAAATACCTTATTTATTATTCAATTTTTTTATATTTTAAATTTTAAATTTTTTTAATTATATCATTAATTTAATATAAAATTCGAAAAATAATTTTTTACAATTATTAATAAATTTTTCAATAGAATTCAAATTTTGACAAAAATTATTAATTTTAAAACTACTTAATCTTTAAAAATATTTAAGTATCATTTAAATTAAAATTTTCAATTGATTTCAATTTTAAATAATTTTTTAAAACTATTTAAATTTCGGTTAGCGAACTAAAAATTAATTAAATTCTCCTAGGGATATTCCTCGCAATTGTCAGAGACATTTAGATTTGCCAAAGACAAGAAGTTCCAGTTTATGCATTTCTGACACATTAGCACATGTCAATACTGTTACCCTGTCTTCATTTAATTTGATACCTTTTGCTTTAACTTCCTCTAATCCTGCTAAAGTTTTCGAAGGTAAATACAGGTGTTGGTGGGAGAGTGGGCACAGCGCGGTTGCGGTGTCCCGGAGTTGGGTGCTCTGTGTTTCCGGGACAAGGGGTGGAGGAACATAAAGTAGTCTCACTGAGAGACTATACTGATCAGTTATTTGATCGCTAACGCCGAACGCACTGTAGATTTCCGCCATCTTTCGCGTGCAATATATGGATATCCGAAAAACTAATATGAACTGTGTCTTTACTTTCGTCCACAAGCTTAGAAATACTTTGATAAATTCTCGAGAACTCGTTGCTAGTCGGCTGAGAATATCGCCACAGACACTCGATATTCTCTCTATTCAACTCGATGTCTTTTAAGCACCAACAAACGACAAAACAATCACTCGAGCACAACAAATATTTCTCGCAACTCTTACATTATAAAAATTTGCCGGGAAATCACTGTCGAATTTCAACAATCCCTCTTTACCATTACTCAAATTGAGAACTCTAATCGAATTGAAATTATTCGTAACGGCAATTACATCTCGACATGGAACTCTTCCCAAAATCCGACGCGGCAACACAAACACGAGAATATCGGCTGACTTCATTGTTTCAATCAAATCCGGCACCGCAACGAAATTCACAATCTCTTTTTTTTGAATATAACCAAGATCTTTCTCTCCAGACAATCCACTTTTCACTTGAAAACATTTTCAACCTTTACAATCAAATTCAAAGCAAATTTCAATCGACTTTGCGGAAAACATAATCAACCGCTCACAAACTTCCTTCACCCAATCACGTCCTAATTCCCCTATCACAACAAACTTAAATTCCACCCAAATTTTTTACATTCAAAAATTTCATTAAAACCAAATTTTTGCTAAAAAAACCAACAATAGAACTGCCACACAATAAACAAAAATTCTATTTTTGTACAAAAATTTAAATGGGCGAATCTACGTCCAGATTTAATTTTTTAATTTGCCATTTTGGCAAGATCTTTTTTTTGTTTTATTTGATTTTTTCCCAAACTAATTTATATACAAACAGACATTTTCCACAAACAAAATTTTACAAAGAAATACAAATAATTCTTTTTTTGAAATCGATAAAATATTGTTCAAATTATATATTGATCAAATGAAACAGAAATTCTGAATTCACTTGAATAATTTAAGAATGATTTTAATGATCCTTTCTAATTGACTTATCACGAAAGAATATTAACAAATGACTTAAGAATTTTTCTTATGCATTATATATCATGTTCTCTATTAAAAGTTTGTTAATAGGTTGATTGACGAGGTCTTTATCACACGTACAAAGAGATTGAGAATTTGAATCTTGATTTTCATTATTACCTATGTCGTCCTCAATTGGTTTCCTGAAACGATTTTCGGAAACTCGGCTGATTGCATGCTAAATTGTTAGAGGAATTTTTAAAGGGAAATCGATATTCATCCTCTCTAATGTGTTCAAAGTATTGTTCATTGTCAGCCACGCACTTCTCCCATCGTACTGGGAGTTTTCTAATTCCTTTGGTGAAGAAACTGCGAGGTCTGAAAATAACAATTAATGCTTATCTTTCACTTGTCTATAAAGCGGTCAAGACTTTCTGGACAGACCTGTTGTTCGATTCACTTTGGGGGCCGATATCAAAGTAAATCCCAAAAATAAAAATTCGTGAAACGAAATTGAAGAAAAATCACGATATTCCGATTCAAACCCCATACTTTCCCTTTAAAAATTCCTCTAACAATTTAGCATGCAATCAGCCGAGTTTCCGAAAATCGTTTCAGAAAAAAATTTCAGAACAAAGCCCAGTTTCATCTGCATTGTATATTTCTTCTGAAGTTAAAGAATAATTTTGTAAGATATCTAGAAAAGATTCCTTAAATTGTGATGCAACATGAACTTCAGCTTATTTTTGTTCATCTGACACTTTTAACTGTCTGATATTATGTCTGTTCTTAAAAATGTGAAACCATCCTTGATTACGTTTTAACAATGTCTCAATTTTTATTTCTTTCTGGCATGTGCAATTATCATTGGGCCTGATGTTGTTAACCTTTCTTATCGCTTTGACACAAACCATTAATACAAGCGCTCATCAAGCTGAGCATTTTCAAGTTGCGAATAGTTTTCCTTTCACATCTTTTCATTAATAAGGTAGCTTGCAATATCTTCTTGAAATTTAATATTGAAATTTGATTCATCAATAATAATTCAAGTTGATCGTGGAAAAACTTTTGAATTGAAAGGAACTAGAATCATGTATGAAAAGTTTATCATTAAGTTAGAGTTTTCAAGTCCATACCACAATAATACAAATATAATGATTGAAATAGAATTTAGGACTAGACGGGATTATAAAAAAGGAACAATAAACACAGATCAAAGTAAGAGTTGGATCGATTTACTTCCTATATTTGAATTTAGTGATAATGCTACTGTATATAAATGACTAAAAATGAGCCCAACAGAAATAAGTTTTGGTTTTAAATTAGCAGCAAATGGTGTGATATGAATAGAACTAAAATAGAGAAGAATAGATACAAACAGTTATGAAAAACCAAAATTTAGTTTCTCATCAAAATGAAAACCGTGGAAACAAGCATTTTGAAATAAATGACGAAGTTTAAAATAAAACAGTTCGAAAGAGAAGAACAGGTATGAAGGTCATTATTGAATAATTAAAACGTTCATTGTCGCAGTTATGAGTAGGAAAACAAAACTTGTTAAAAATCAATAAGTAATATAGAATAGTTCTTTTAAGAAAGTGGATGTTAGAAAGGATACTATTATTAATTAATTATTATTTTAATTAATTATTATTCAACTTAATTATCATTCAAATATATACATATATTAATTTATTTAAAATAGTTCCAATAATATCTTCGAAAATTCTCGAATTTTTACGTATTTGTTTTAATTATCAAATATATTTTTGAAAATGACTTAGTTGTTTAATATAATGTAACAACTAACCCGGGTCTACATCAAGGGCGTATAGAAGGGGGGGTTTGGTGTTGTAACTCCCCCTCCCTTGACGTTGTCAAAAAATGATTGGCATAACATTTTTCAATAAAACACTGTTGTTCAAACGCATTTGTGGTTATCTAAATAGGCTGAACGATATACACGTTCTAATTTGTACGACCCTCACCCGTATCCAGATAGACAGAGGTGTGGGGAGCTCAGTCTTGCCTGTCTTTCTCTCTGTCTATTCGTCACAGCACACACTTGCGCAGTGGTGCGGTATAGTCAGGCGTCTATAGGTACAAGACTATAGATAGAACATGTCTCCATACTTCACGCAGTTTGTTAATTGTTCCATTCCAGACTACACACACATACATCTCTCATCCTTTTTTTCATTTCACGTCACTTTATTTGTGCAGTGTTGTGACATTTTGTTCCACTTGGACAATCATGAAAAATATATGCACCGAAAAACTTAAAATTTTGATTAACATTGTTAAAATTTTATTATAAAATTATTGAAAAAGAATTTTAATGAAATAAACTTTTTTAAAAAGGTTATTGTGTAAAAAAAGGAAATTGTTGTTGTTTAGTTAAATCAAATCAAATAAATTTGGATCAAATTAAAGTTGTTGATAAAAATTGAATTGAATTTTGGAATTTCAAATACAAATATATAACACAACTGAATGACCTCTAAGAGACCAAGTGTATCTCTCCTGAAATATTTCGTTAAAATACTCCGGAACTCGGATGACACGGAATCCATCGTCTATATTATTCTCGTGTGTCAAGTTTCTCCTGCAAACATTCACAATTCAACCTGCATAAGTGACATGAAAGTTTTCCTGACATTGGACGGTGGGCAAACACCGCTATGACTGATGCCAAGAAAGTAGAAATGTTGGAGAATCTATGAAATTCAGAGCCGCAATTTACGTTTCCTCCAAGTGGACCTATGAACCTGCGTTTTCAACAGAACTAAAATCGAAAAATGGCTGTATCGGAGGAAGTAGCTAGCATATTGCTAACATACAGGATGGTGCATTTTGTAAGTTCTGTATACTTTATAATCCAGATGTCGGGGGATCTGGAAGTCAGCTTTTAGGACAGTTGTGCACAATGAAATTTGATAACTGCAAAGATGCGTGTGAGCACTTCTCTGCACACGAGAAGTATCTGTACTATATACTCTGTGTGGAAGTTGCCTTAAACGCTAGTAGAGTAGTGTCTGGTAAGCAGCTTCCGGTCATTCTCCAGATTGATAATGAGACAAGACTTCAGATGGAAGAAAATAGAAAAGTCTAGTTCCAATCATCGAAAAAGTTCTGTTGTGTGGAAGGCAAGACTAATCGCTAAGGGAGCAGCGAGATTCTGGTCGCATTGCACTAGAAAGTTAACCAGAGGACAACGATGCTAATTTTCAAACTCTACTCCCTTACTGTTCCAAAACAGATGACGTATTGAAGATATGTTTGACAGAAAGTGGTATGAATGCGAAGTACATGAGCCCACACATCCAAAATGAAATCATCGAATCATGTAATGACATAATACTGCAGAGACTGGCAATCAAGGTCAACGCGTCTAACCACTTTTCTATTCTTCTCGATGAAACGACTGACATAGCTGAATTGAACAATTATTTGTATGTGCTCGGTACGTAGAACCAGATACGTGTACTGCTCAAGAGGCTTTTTTGCAGTTTGTACCCCTGTATGACGTCACTGAAAAGATTATTGCTATGGCCATGATCGAAAGTCTCAAATCTGTTGGAGTGGACATCACAAAAATGTGTGGACAGGGCTATGACGGTGCTGCTTCAATGGGTGGTAATTTCAATAGAATGCAAGCTCATGTAAAGGAACTAGTTTCAAAAACTCTCTATGTACATTGCGCTGCCCACAGCTTGAAATTAGCTGTGTGTATTGCTTGCGATGGGACACCAATAAGAAATTGCATTGGCACTACAAGAAAAATATATGATTTTTCAATACCCACAAAAGACAGTCAGTGCCGCAAACAGCGATTGCAGATGTAATTCCAGAAGCACACCATGTGAAGATTAAGTAGCTGTGCACCACTCGATGGATCGAAAAACATTATTCCATATCCGCTTTAGAAGAGCTGTTCCCGGCTGTAATAACTCCTATAGAAATTATTTGCCTTGCATACCAACTTCTGCAGACCTTGAGGGAACCTCAGTTCATTGTTTCCCTCTTAATACTCCATAAACTACCCAGATTGTGTGACATTCTCTGCAAGACTTTGCAAAAAGATGACATCGACCTTGTTGAGGCAGAGAATCTCGCCGAAGATACTGCTGCCAAAATGAAAGACTTGCGAGTTAATGCTGAGAAGACATTTGCAGAGATTTTCGCTGATGTCACTAAATGCACTGAAACGCATGAAATTGAAATTCGTGTATCCCGAATAACATCTACCCAGAGGAATCGTTGTAACGTGCCCTCAAACTCATCAGAATCATATTACCAGAATAATGTGTTCATTCCATTCCTGGATAGTTTTATCCAGCACTTTGAAGCGATATTTATTGCTCACAGAAATATTCTGCGTGGTTTCCAGTGCTTGCTACCCACGAAGCCAAGTCAACCGCCATCTACTGACCACCTAAAAGGCTTCCATGTTGTCAGAGAATTTTATTCCGTCGACATGAGTGGTACAACTGATAACCGCACTTGTGAAATGAACCTGTGGTAGAGAAGGTTATGCCGACTGCAGAAGATAGATTTGCCTAAAATGCGCTGAAAGCTATCTCTGTGTGCCATGTGGAAATACTTCCGAATATTTACACACTGTTGATAATATTAGCTATTCTTCCAGTGTCTACTTGTTCCTGCGAACAATCCTTCTCATCTCTCAGTCGTCTCAAAAACTACCTTCGGAACATAACAGTAGAAACGCGGATGAATGGATTGGCAATGATGTACATCCATCGGTACCTCGCTCCAAGTGTTACGCACGTACTAAACAAACTTTCACTAAAATCTCGTTGACTAAATCTCCGTTTGATATGAATTGAGTATTAATGGACATTATGTGATTATTATCCTCATTTTAAGTTGTTACCTAAAATGGGTGGGTGAAGTTTTTTACGTTTAGTGCATAGTTGGAAAAAAACTATTACAAATTTTAATATTGTAATATTGTAATTTACTATGTAAAATATGGCCGTTCTTTGATTTTCGTTGTTCAAACTCCCCTTTTGAAATGCCTGGCTACGCCACTGGTCTACATTATTTTACTTACAATTAGATTTAACTCTCTTTAAATTAATAACAATATCAATTATGACTCTACGTGAAAAAATGATCAAAAAATAAAATATTTAAGTTATTGAATTAAAAATAAAGATTGTTGAAAACTCAAAGCATTTTATAAAATCTGTAAATATTTAATAAAATTTAAATTTTACATTCTTTGTGAATGGAAAAGAATGTAAATTGATGTAAACATAGATTAATAAATCCCCGGGCTTTAGATAGATTATACATTTTAATTTACCATCAATTTGTAATTTAATATACTTTTAAATAATACTTTGTTATCTGATATAATTTGAGATTGGAAATTCTTCAAAATTTATACATATGTGGAAAAAAATTAAATGCAAAAAATTATATCATGTTATGCTATTTATAATATTAACAAACATTTGAAAACATGAAATGAGAATATAAAATATTATCATAAAATGGAAATTTGAGAAATATTTTTCTGTTTGAAATTAGTAAAATAGGTCCCTGCAGTAAAACAGAGGTATATCTACAAAAGCTATGTAAACATCTTCAAATTTACTAGTTAATAATTAATAATTTGTCTTTTCTTTCTTTGATAAAACGAAATCATGATGATAATTTTCTTTTAAAAACAACACTCATCCAATAAAATATATATTTATAGACAATATATTTCGAAGGATCTACCGTCATCTTCAGATCACTAATTATTGGGTTGTTGCATAAGATCCCGCCGTTTTTTACACATTTATTTTCAAAGATATCAAAGAATTTTAATAACCAATATAATGACTTAGCCAATTATATATTTAATTAAATCATAAAATTTTAACCGCACAAATAATAACACTTCAATCAATTATGTACTCTCCTTCATTGTTCACTACTTCTTCCCATCTTTCCACCAGTTTGTTGATTCCATTTCGTCAGAAATCCTTAGGTCGAGTCTCGAAGAAGTTGTTGAGCCAATTCTCAATATGATCCTGATTTTCGAAGCTAAGACTCCTCATTTCATTTGAAAGGCAGCGAAAGAGATGGTAATCTGTCGGGGTGAGGTCTGGGGAATAGGGAGGATGTTGAAGAACCTCCCAACGGAGCTCTTGGAGTGCCATCTTGACAGCGTTTGCAGTGTGTGGTCGAGCATTGTCATGGAAGAGGATCAACTGGCCTTGTTGATCCGGTCTTTTTTGTTCAATTGCCTCATTGACTCGATGCCATTGGGCTTTATAGAGATTTTTTTTTCTACTTTTATGTTCTTTCCAAGCATTTCCCAGAGGATTAGAACTTCCCAATCCCGCCATACGCAAATCATTGTCTTCATCGGGTGCAGGTATTTCTTGATCTTGGGCTTAGGCTTCTCTCCAGGAATCATCCACTCTTTCCTTTGTTTCATATTCACATAGAGACACCATTTCTCGTCTTCAGTGACGATTCTTTATAAGAAACGTTGCCTGTGGCCATGGGTTCCTTGGTGTGGAACGAGATTTTGAGCAGCAATGGAAAGTCGCTTATCCTTCTGTTTTTGGGTGACTTCGTGCGGGACCCAAGCTCCAAGCTTTTGAGTGAAACCCATCGACTGAAGATGGCGTGAAATTGTCGCAAAATCACAATTCATCTTTTCGGCCAATTCTCTGCATGTTATCCTTCAAAAGATCCCCGAGTTGGTCTCCGTCCATCTCGACTGGTCTTCCGGAACGAGGAGCGTCGTTGAGGTCGAAATTATCGTGTTTGAACCTGGTAAACAAATCCCGAGCAGTTCTTTCAGCTATAGCGTCCTCTCCATACACGGCATAAATATCTCTGGTAGCTTCACTCGCTTTTTGACCTCGATTAAAGGCGAAAAGAAGGAGGTGTCGAAAATGCGATTTTTAGTTGACTTGAAAATCCATTTGATAGATCTAAAAAAAGACAAAAAAATAATATAGGCAAAAACAATTACTGTAATCTTGTAGAGCATAGCACGGGCTTTCTAATAGTATATCGCCAAACACTTCGCCAAACATCAAAAAGACATTGTAGAACAAATAGTTTCATGTAACGGCGGGAACTTATGCAACAACCCAGTAATAATCAATTCAAATTATATTTATAGACAATATATTTTGACAGATCAACCGTCATCTTCAGATCACTAATTAATAATCAATTCACCTGTATATAAATACAAAAATGATGATTGTGTAATCGATTGCATGAAATCATGCTAATCAAAAATTCTCAATAACCTAGTTGAGATTGTCGATTGAATATTGATTTTAGGGCAACGTGACCTAATTAACAATGCTTCACACGACATTCTCCCAATAACTGTCAAAATACTTACACAGAATTTTGAAACTATCAAAATTAACATCACATTTACATTTTTTTCTTATGTTCTGCAATATTACTTTTACAGAGAGGACGTGCAGTCTCTCCAATGTGGGGCCTCCCATCTCTGTAATGGTATTGAGCTTAAGGCTCTTTAGATGTTCCACCCAAACTAAAGTCATTAAGGGCCCCTGGATAGGCCTCCTACCGGGTCAGTGGACTTCCGCCTCTGAGCAGTCGGCTTGCCAGTAACGAACGACCAACGATGGAACTTGGTACCATGGCCGTACACGTCGTTGGCTGTTACGGTGGACGCGTAACAACCGCGAAATGGGCACTTGAATTGTCCTCTTGCAGTCTTGTAATCGGCTGGCAGTCGGTATTGTAGGTGCGTCTCTTCGGCATCGTCGTTCGGCTGTATCCTCGGCATACTGACAGTTGCGTCCGGCAACTAAGGATTGGATTGGTTTGATGTCGGCTCATCCTCGTTCTCTTCTTCCAAGTTTTCTTCTCTCCGGCCGTTGGATGTTGGCGCTTCTTGATGATTCTTCTGAATATGAATCATTAGGAAACCAGCAGCCTTGTATTCCTTCAGACAGTGTTTACATTGATATTTTCCTCTCTTCTGACATGGCTGGGCTTTCTTCTCTCTCTTCTTCCGCGGGATTGGCTCTGCTTCTTCGTGATCTCTTCTGAGATGCCTGTTTAACTCCTTCACTTCCGCATATTGTTTGTAACAGGCATCCATCGGGCAGCTGTGTTCTTTCAGACGAGGTAGCACCAGTCTTAGTGTTTGCTCGTCCCCGCTTCTTTGGATTCTCTTCAATTGGAATACTTTCTCGATCTTTCCATCCATCTTCAGTAAGTTTTCCTGCAGAACGTCCTTTTAAATTCACCGAAACTGTACTCGGCTCCAAAGAGCCAGTGAGCATCCACTCTGAGACATTCTACCAGATGTTGCTTTCTCCGACCGCTAATCTTCTTTCCTCCGATGAGTTTGCATCCACTGATCTGCTTGACGTTCTCCGGGCATTCTCCTAAATTGACCTTGTTATTGTGTACGATTCTTCTCCGCGCGATGATATCCATTGGGCTATGCAGTCCAATTGATATCTCATCCATCTTGATCCTTTCGGCTTTCGAAATCTCCAAAGTTCGCTGAGTACATAGATTGTGAAATACTTTTAGCTTTTTCACGTGTACTTCATTTGTTCTCCAATTTTCACAGCTGTAGTAAACCACCGGGAATACATAGCTGCTAATTATGTTCTTCTTATTCCGGAGAGACAATTTGTTGTTCTTCAACACTGGTCTGATCGTTCGTAATTTCGCTGATCCTTTCTGAATTCTGGCTTTGATGTTCGTACCTGAGCTTCCTCCACTTTCAATTATCGATCCCAGGTAGCAGAATTCGTCCACCCATTCTATTCCGCATTCAGTTCGTCTCTTGCCGTAATATACTTTGCTCCATTGATATTCAGGATCTTTGTTTTCCCAATGTTGATTTTGAACCCCATATTAAAGAACACAGTGTTAAGACACGTGAGATTTCTTTCGATATTTCCATAATCTTCGTCCATTAAGCACAGGTCGTCTGCACAAGCAAGTCTGTTCACGGTCAGATCTTCCCAATTGTATTTTAGTTTCACACCACCTGATAGTCCTTCTTTGATCGAGGTCTAATTGCATGATCAAAGACAAGGTTGAATAGTAGAGGACCCAATACGCAACCCTGACGGACTCCTTTGTCCATACTGAATTTATCATTTCCAATGCTTCCCGTGAGACCTTCATGAAATTTCATAATGATACTTAGCATCTGATCCTGTATTCCAATTCCTTGAAGGCAATCCCAGAGAACTTTCCTGGGTATGCTGTCAAATACCTTTTCAAGGTCGATAAAAATAGCAAATACGTTTATGTTCCGGTATCTGTCCTCTTCTTGTATCTTTCGTAAGGTAACAATCGCTTGCGCTGTGCTACTATTTGGTCTGAAACCCAATTGCCAGTTGTCCAGTATCCTTTCGAGATGTGGCAGTAATCTATTTGCAATGATTCAGGCCATGGTCTTTCCTCCTACATCAAGTAGAAATATGCCTCTATAATTATTCAATTCCTTCTTGGAACCCTTTCCTTTGTATAGGATCACGACATTCGCTGTTTTCCAAGCCTCCAGGAATTCTGCTCTTTTCTCCCATATGTCCACGAAACATTGCTGTATCTTCTCAGTCCACTGGAGACCGCTCCATTTATATAGCTCTGGAATGATACCGTTGTTTCCAACAGCTGTACCGTTCTTTAGTTGTCCAATAGCGGTACCTACTTCTTCTACGTCCGGTAAGTGGTTTATTTCGAGTGCTTGACTCTGTTCGATTTCCACGAGATAGTCTCTTTCGCTTTTTCTGAATAGATGTGAGAAGTGCTCTGCTAACACTTCGTCCTTCACACTGCTTTGTACAGTACAGAGGGAGGATTCCTTCGTTTCACTATTGCAGAGGACTCTGAGCTCCGTGTATAACTCAGAAGTCTTGCTCATACATTCTCTGTTGAGAATTCCTTCAATTTCTTGTCCAATTCCCTCAATCCTCTGTATTTTCCATTTCCTGAGATGAGGCAAGGTGTTCAGTCTTCTAGCCTTCCACGTCTAATATGTTCTTTTACATCTATTCTAAATGTATTCTTTCCTTCGCTTCCATTTCTCCTGCAGTAGTGGTTTCAGCTCTTCTAGGTGTCAGTGTAGTTACCTCTGATTGAGCGGGACTTTTTTCTTTCTGTATCTTTCTGAGGTCTTCAAAATGACCTTCTCCACATCATCCCAGCTCTGGACATTCGGACAAGCCTGTCCTATGTCACTACTGATGGCCCCTTTGTTGTTCTGCAAGGAGAATCTGTCAATTTTTTCTTTTCTTTTCTTTCTTCTATCATTCGCCAACTTTGAGTACCTTATTGTTGTTGGTGATCCATATCGTTAACACGACTAAGTCGTGGTCAGAGGCGCAGTCAAAATTCGGGTAGCTTTTGACATTGCCTATCCTGTTGGATCTGCTCTTTTGCGACAGGAATAAGTCCTCAGTCCACTGCAAGTGGAATCCTTAACGAGTGATCCCCTTCTCGGGAGCTTAATGACTTTGGGTCTTTCCAGACCCCTTGTTTGAGTTTTAAAAGCTATGTCTTAGCGAAGGATAGGGTTGCTAGCCCCGTCGATCCGTCCACTCATTTAGCCTAGATCAATGGGACCCCCTTCTATTTCAAGAAAGGGAGGAGGCCCTTTTTCTAGTTCCCAGGATACACCACGGGGAGGCGAGAGATATTGTATCCCCTCTCCAATGTATGTGGCATCACACCCATTACATTTATATTCATAAACAATATCAGAACAAAATGTTAAAGGTGTAATAGATTTATTACTGAACATATTTTGAATTTTATGAGATCGTGATATCATTTAAAATTATATCAATCAATGTTCAATCGGCAGTCTCAACTAGGTTATTGAGAATTTTTGATTAGCATGATTTCATGCAATCGATTGCATAATCATCATTTTTGTATTTATATACAGGTGAATTGATTATTAATTAGTGATCTGAAGATGACGGTAGATCTGTCAAAATATATTGTCTATAAATATAATTTTTAATGGATGAGTGTTGTTTTCTTTCTTTGTTCTTGGATATGCTTTTACTCTCTTTTTTTTAAAAAACATTTCGACCCGTTTCATAAAATTATTCATAGAGTATTCATCTCTAAAAAAATCAACTAAGTGGTTCAACCACAACTGGCCATTTGCGATATTGGTAAAAACTAAGTGGAGTCATTTCTGAAGGAGAGTTGAAAATAATTAAAGAGTCTTTGTGACTCCTATGGGACAAAGAAATCTATGAAAAAACAAAATGTATATTGTTCTCATCATTTGTGGAATCAAAATTTGTGCAGGATTAATTTAAAAGAGATCAAGCAAATTAAATTTGTCATAATGGTTATATAAATAGCGAAAAGTCAGTAAATCCAATCGAATCTTTCTTTTTAAATTAAAAATTGAATTTATGAAGAAAATGCGTAAAAAAGTAGTTTGTTACGATTTGATCTACGATGTAGAATAAAATTCTTTGAAATAAATAAAAGGGTAGTATTAAGAACACTTATATAATTTTCATTACTTTTATTTTAATCACAACTTGAATTGTCTTCAGGACATTGCTTCACAAAACTTTAGAACTTAGACATCGGTCTTGATTGATAAATTTTTAATTCTTTTTCTAAACTTCTAATTATTCGAGCAAATTAAAATTAAAATTCATTACTAAAATAATTTTAAATTACTTTAATTTATTATTTTAATTATATTATTTATGATTAAATAAATCCTTATGTTATAATCCACTATTCAAATATTATTATATATTTATTGATTAAAATATATTAATTTAATTTGAAAGTTGTTATTTACATTTTAAATTTATCCGAATAATCCGGCGGTTCAAAACATTTAAAATATCAGTTTTCCATCTGTGTTGAAGAAACACAATCCTAAAAACAACATAACAAACACAACATACAATGAACACCATTAGTAAATATATATTTGTTAGTCATTTTATTTTATTGCCAAATTATATCTAAAATTAAATAAATATTTAAAAATTTTTCACATTTTAATAACTTTAAAAAAGTTACATTATTAAAAAAGTAACTAACAAATATAGTTGATGAAGATGGAAGAAGAATTTTCGAAACCTATACAATTTCTTAAAAAAGCTTTAACAAAATTATTTTATATATATATAAGATATTAAAAGTATGTAATTAGGGTATGAAATATTCTTAACATCGATATAAATATAAATAATTAAAAATGCATAATAAATCATTACTTTATGCAAAACATCATTATATTACTTAATGATTATATTTCTTAATTTATTTGTTCTTTAAAATTAAAATAATTGATAAAATAAATAACTGAATGCAGTTAATTTATTTAAGAAAAAAAATTTATATGTTCATAACGACAAAACTGTTAACATAACTAGAAACAAATATGTTCTATGAATGTATACCAATTACTAAGACTAAATATTTGCCTTTCATCAGAATTTTTATATATTTTGTAGAATTAGAATCAAATTAAAACAAACATACGATCCTCAGCAGTAAGTCTTGGAATAATTTATCGGTAAATTTTGATTATTTTATTTTTATACTTCAAAATTAATATATAAAACTGGAAAAGATCCGTTATGAATGACTGTGGAGTTAAATTTCGTCTTTGAAAGTTTCTGTTTAACTTATAAAATCGTAATTATAATTTATTATTTAATGTTTCGAATTGAGTGTTTTAATTTTATATTTTTTAAAATTTTTTTTAATTTCTTTACAAACCCAAGGTTTTTTTGCGGAATTTTCGAATGAAGAAGCGTACATCTGAGAGTCGTAAAATCAATACTTTTTTCGAAAAAGTTAAAACAATCAATCGAGGAAGAACCAGTTGAACTCATTAAAACAATTGCTAGTACTTCAATCTCAAGTTTTATAATTCCTAGCACCAGTGACTCTGCCAGAGAAATAGAAACTTTATATTCACCACTTGATATTGGTAATACAGGTATCCCTCCTATAACACGGTCGATAGGTTCCAAAAATATGACGTGTTATGTGAAACCGTGCTATAGGAGACCAGATGCTGGTACAAAATGTGGGGTTAAGTTCCAAAAAAA
>MQRK01193343.1:40737-51119 GCA_001938485.1 Girardia tigrina | reverse complement strand
TTTCGAATGAGTGTAAATTTTTTTATGATGATAATTTTTATTTGAATTCAAAATTTATTCGTTAGATGAAATTAAAAATGTAAATAGTAATATCTCATGCCCAAACGATAAGGTGAAAATCACATATAAGATTATGAATGGCCTAGTTCTAACTGATGAAACATGACTTGGCATTATCTTACAGAAATTGAAAAGTGGCTTCTTAAGCGGATCGACTCAAAAGAGGAGATATTATTTGGAAATGGAATTTAGAAATTGCCAGATTAGGAAAAAGTAGAAGCCAGTAAAGGACAATACTTAGATTATTCTGTTAATTTTTTTCTGAAATAAGTGCATTATTTACCACAAAAAACAGACAGAAATAAATTGTACTCTTATAAATAATTTACTTATTCATTTACTTTTAATCAATGAAATAAAAATAATTAAAATAATCTCACATTTGTCAAATAAAAAGAAATTTATTTAAACATTTCGCAACAAATTCAAAATGATCAAATACAAAAAAATGTAATCTTTGAAATTAGAAAGGAAAAAACTAAAAGTACTGAGATCAAGAAGTGAGGAAAGAGTTTCCAATTATAATAATTATAAAAAAGTAAAATGAGGTTCATTTGTTATACATGGTGAAAAATATGACATTATGAAAGCAAATGGCGACCTCATACAACTAGGTAAATTCAAATAATATTTATGAAATTATTTTGGTAAAATTATTTAATAACACAAATTTAAGATAATTAGCTCTTTTTTAAGAATAAAAATGCATAGCCTATTAAATTTTATTCGAAAAACAAATGATAGTGACTTTACTATTAATTTGTATTATTAATGATTACTTTCTTGATTTTTGAAATGTATTAAAAATAAATTTGAATACTTTTACTCTGAAAATTAAAAAAACGTTTTAATAATTTTCACGAACTTTTAGCTTATTTATTAAATTTTTATAAGGCATTTTAAACAAATAAATTTATACGCATTTTGATGCAAAATATTTTAATTTTAACAATATGAAATATTCTAAAATGTTGACGTTTAATCATATATAAAGATAAAATGTTTTATCTAAAATGATAATCATTGAAAAATATACAATAAATATTTTTTTAATTAAGAGAAATTGTATTAACCATTGATGAGTAAATAATTTAAAATAATTTTAATGTTTGTTTTATGGATGTTTAAAAATTAACAATAAAATTATTTGAAAAAGTTGTTTTAATATTACAGAATTTCCAATTAAATATTATAATTGAATGATGTGTGACTCGAAAGTGAAGTTATTATTAAAAACTTTAGCTGATGACTCTAAAAGAATTAAATCTGTAAAAAGTTTAGTCGAAACGTTTTTGGTTTGTAGTTTTTATTTATGTTTATATTTTAAATAAAATTTTATACAGAATCAAGATAATCTAAGGGATGAAATTATTGACTTCATACTTAAAGCTATTGCATCTGTTGGTGGCGATCAATGTAAAGGATATATTGAAGCATTTCGATGGATTCTTAAATCTATGGATAAAAAGTCATTGCCATCAATTATATTGAAGATGAAAGAATATTTATTTTTAACCCAAATTCACGATATTTCCAAAGAGGTCTGAAGTTTTTCAAATGTTTTAATTTCTTATATATTTTATAGATGGCACAAATCAATAAGATAGGATCTATTTTAACATTTGATGCTCTTTTAATATCTTTTGATATAACTGAAGTAATTTTTTTTCTGAAGATATTTTATTATGGTTATTTTAAGATTGACAACAAAGATTGGATTCACTTTCTAAATTTTGTTTTATCATATGTTGACGATGTTGCATTTGGATTTTTATCAGCAACAAGTGTGATTAATTACTTGACAAAAGTTTTGAAATTTTAAAATGAACTAAAATTAATTATTTTTTTAGATTCCCTCTAAACAATTCAAAATTATATCAAAAAATTTGAAAAATGAGTTATTTGAAATTGAAAATCTTATTGGAAAACCACAATATTTATTATTGTGGTGCTCATTTTCTTCTGAACAAAAGGTTTGTATAAATCACCAATTAAGATTTATTTCTTTTTCTTTTATAGAAAATTTTAAGAAAAACCTCAAAAATAGTTCCAGAAATTCAATCGAAACAAACTTTCGATATAGTCCTTAAGACTCTCAAAATGTGTAAAGATGATCGATTGGTCAGTTTACTCAACTGTATCCTTTGTAGTTCCGATTTTCCGGTTATATGGAAATTTTTAAATCGTAAAATATTTAAGGTTTTTTAATTTATAAATATTTTTTTGTCTTAGCATCAATTACTTTAACCGAGAAATCAACTTCAGAAAACGTACAGCTTATCCTTTTAATATCATTTGAAGTCATTTGTCCCATGAACAATGGATTGATCTACAAACTTTCTACTGAAAAACAAATATTGTTGATACAGACAATTTGGGGCAATCAATGTACGTTGAAGTTATTCTTAAAACAGTTATCCAAAAAACATTTACAACTTCACAGCATTTGTAGACAATTTGTATTGAATATTGCTAAAATCGATATTGACAAAAACACAAATCGATTAATTTTCCAAGAATTTTTCAATTGTATTTTGAAATCCGGGACAGAATTGATTAATATGGAATTGAAAATCGATCAAAGTTTGAGACTCTCGAATGCTCTATTAAGTCACATTGATTCAAGAGAAATTTATAATAACTATATTAATTTATTGATGAACTATTTCCGAACAACTGATAAAGAACATCCAAAAATTTATGTGCTTGAACAAGTATCAATGGCCTTTGTCAAATGTCCATCGAGTGATCAATCAGTGTTGGAACTACTTTTGCAACTAAACTATGAATATTTTCATAAGAATGTTTCTGAAAAGAACGATCGACTATTAGAGCCGATACGGGCAGCACTGCTGCGATGTCTTGAAGAGATTCTAATGACTACCAGCAGTATCGATCATTTGAGATCTCTGCTGATATGTTGTGAGAAGATCTATGAAAATGAGGACTTGTCAAAAATATGTAGCAATATTCTACATCTATTATCAATCAACTACATTACTTCTAAAAAGCGTTCTAATACCGAAAGAAATCAAGAATATATTGATTTTTCTATAAAAACCAATGAAATGTTTCTTACATTATTAACTCATTTATGTATGTATTTATCAACACAGAAATTCGATGAAGGTAATTTATTTCATTTCAGTTGACTTATTTATTTAAATTGTTTTAGAATTTTTGGAAATGATAAATGACATTAATAAATGCTTTTATAAATCTCGTGGAATTTCAGAAACTGAAAACCCAAGTACTAAGAGAAGAAAAGAAATTACTAGTTTATACAGAAATGATAAGGAAATTGAAGAATCACTTAATGAAGATTGGAACGTTGTGTTGACAGATGCATTAATCATAATGTTGGAGCAAAATTGTCATTATTTACGTAAATTAGCTACCTGTGCATTTAAAAAATTAGTTTTGGAAGATTCTTGTAATTCGTCGGTGTTGGAACATATCAACATGGCAATTGAGGATGTGGAAAGTACAAATATTTTTAATTTTTATAAAATTCATATTAAAATTTTCTTAAAGGTCAAATCAAGAATATCGACAAGAATATTCTACGAGATGGTTTTAGTATAAATGAAGAAAATGACAAGAAAGAAGACGAGGAAGATGATGATGAAGAGGACGAGGAAGATGATGACGAAGATGATGAAACTGACGAAAATATATGCGTAGATCCAGATGTAAAAGCCAGAATTTCCGCTGCAATCGGATCACTTTCGTACCATGTAAACAGTGATTCTGATGATAATTGCCCGGAAATCAATGATTCTAATTCATCAGAAGATGAAGAACCTTCTAATCCTAAAACGGTTCTTTCTTTGAAAGAAAAACGCTACAGTGTTTTACAATTGAAACAGTTCCGTAATCGTTGTATTGATTTTCTAGAAATTGTTTGTCTTCAATCTCCGAGAATCTCCGATCGAATTGTCAGTAGATTATCAATTTATCTTTTCTGACAATCTTAATTTTGTTTGTTTTTAGACAAGTTTTTTAATATTAATAAAACAAATGGGAAAATCTAATGAAGATCTCGAAAACCGGCTTATACAATCTATGAATTCAATAAAGAAATTCCAACCGATCGAAACCGTAAGCGCCACAGAGATTATCAATCTTATAAAAAAAATTTTTGATGACATTCAAAACATTATCATGACGAAAAAGATTCTGAAATTTTTCAGTGCAGTAATTGTATCAATTATTAGATTGAATAAAACGGAGCTGTCAATCATTGCTGAATCAATGATACCAATAATTAAACAATGTATTGAGGATAGAAAAAAACATTCTATTAAATCAATTTTCGTTCATATTTTCAATAATAATCTCGAGATTAGTTGGTCATTTCATGAAGAACTGTTAAAATATATTAAAATTCATCCACAAGGCCAAATGAGATTTTATTCAATTGAAATTCTTAGATCAATTGTCACAAATCCGTCAGTAAAACCTCTTCTTAACGGTTCACAAAATATTTCTTTTCTGTCTAAATCCGATATTTTGATATTTGTTGACGAATTCGGTCTAGTTATTCAGTCATTTATTCAATCTCTCAATTGGCAGGATCATCCAAAATATGCCGCTCTTTTAATCGGATCTCTATCTGATTGTCTAAAATTAGGTGGACAAAATTTTTATAAAGTATTTTTTTTATAGCAAATTATGTTTTTCACTTATTAACTATTTAGAATATAAATAAAGATATTTTGGAGAAAATCAAGGGAATCTCGAAAAGTTCTATCTCAAAAGACTTTAAAAAGATACTAAGCCAATTTGATTCAGTTGTCGATCGTGTTACTAAAAACCTGTAGAATATGAAATAAATCTTGTCGTAACATACTTATTCTTTTTATAGTTGATGAACAGATATTTTTGTATTATTTATAATGTTTATTATAATATGATATCTCATAAAAGTAAAAGTATATAAATAAATAACCTAGAAGTCTTAAATTTTTTCTTGAACTATATTGAAAATTTCCAAAGCAATTAGTAATTTACAATTTTGTATTTACTAAAAGTAGTCAGCTAAAACTAAAAAGAAGTGGTTGAGTAATCATAAAACCGAATTCTTTATGTCATGGAAAATCGAAAAAAATGGAGAGCTTCATGGTTCAAACTTTCAAATAATGTTAACAGATAAAATCGGGAAAGAATTATTAATCTTAGTTTAACGATGAAGGTTATTCATCCGACTAAAACCACGCTCACAATCCACACTACTGGCCAGAAAGTGTCTCCAATATAATAATTTGAATAAATCTTTAAACTGTTCATTATTTAAACTAAACATAACCATCTTTTCAAAGTATTTTATTTGTTTGTTTTTAATTTTTCCAACACCGAATAGTTAAAATCGTTATACTGTTCGTTTATAACAAATTTATCTTTAAGAAAAATTATCTTTAGGAAACCAAATATTTTAAGAACATTTTTTTCAATTTCTGCTTGTCCGTCGTTAAAACCGCAGGATAATAAACTTGAAACAGCAAATGATATCCAATCTTCTGTTGGAAACCTTTCTTGCAAATTTTCACATAATAAATTTTAACATATCGATTTTTATAATGATATTTAAAGCCTTTTCGAAAACATACTTATTTTATTATCCAATGAAGTACTTTCAAGATATGCTCCTGAATTTATTAATTTTTGCACAAGCAAATTGAAAAGCATCAAAAAATTGTCATAAAATGTTGGGTATTTGAAGAAATTTACTCTTTTAGTATCAAGAAACTTATGGTTTGATATCTGACTCGAATAACAGAAGGTTCTTCCAACAGTTACTTGATGTTAAGTAAATATCCCTCTCTTGAAGATCGTAATCAATATCGATTTCGCAAGAGATTGTGTTGATTTTCATGTATTATTTCGCAGGAGATATCTCTTGATATAAACTAATCTCGGAGGAAATTAGATAGATTTCAAATTTTTAATATTGAGACACAATCAAATAAAAACAATTTATCTCGCAAGAGTTACTACCGATTATGAACTTGATGCAAAATTTTCTCGCATGAGACACCTTTTAATTTAATATCACAACAATATTTACAGCTGCGAGTATACTATTAGAATCACACCAATAAGATCACAATATTTCTAAAAATGTCACATTATTTCTAAAAAAAGACATTTGGCAAACTAATTTCTACTTTACTCTGTGATGTGATCGACTGATACTCTAATGTCTAAATGTATAAGAAGGTGCTTGTGTATCTAGGTGATTATCAAATTTAAAAGGAAAATCAAAGCAATTAGACAATTGTTTGAAAAATAAGTATTTAATATTTACAAATTTTAAGTTTAATTAGAAAGAAGTTAAACTACAAGAATTTAAATATTGAAAAGTTGGAGAAGTAGAATCACCACAAAGTGATTTTAAGTTATATAAAATATAATCAATAGAAATATATAAATGATATAATTCGCTCTTTATATCATCCTGTGAAGAAAGTTTTAAATTGTTTATTGATATTGTGCATGTTATATGTTGATTCGGATTGTGTCTCCCATACCCAGATAGTGGTATTTTTTGATTCCTACTGTTACGATACGACCTTTCACATATTCCAAAAGAACTCGACTATTCCCCATTATGTCTAAATAGTTAACCCAACATAGTTAACCACCCAACACAGTTAACCACATGAACCTTATGGTTTAATCATATCATGTTATAATGTTTATTATAATATGATATGTCATAAAAGTAAAATTATATAAATAAATAAGCTAGATGTCTTAAAAATATGTTAATTCTCGAACTGCACTAATTACATTGTTTTTTATTGATATACTGGTTTCAATACTATTATTTGGTTCATTTAACCTTGATAGTGCATCTGCATTAGCATTGGCTTTACCTGTACGATAATGGATTTGAATATTATATTCTTGAAGTTTCAGTGCCCATCGAATTAATTTGCTTGCGGAATCTCTGTGACTCATTATCCACTGAAGAGGGCTATGATTTGTGTAAAGAATGATTTCTCTTCCATAGATGTACTGTCGAAACTCAGTTACTGAAAAAATAATTGCTAAGGCTTCTTTTTCGATGGTGGCATACCTTTTCTCATGAGGTTTTAATGTTCGACTCGCATACGCAATTACATGATCTTTTTCTCCACCTTTTTGTTGACCTAAGACTGCCCCAAGTGCATCAGTCATCAATATAAAAATTAGGTTTTGACATATCGGGACAGCGTAAAATTGGTTCATTAATTAAATTTTGTTTTAATGTTTCAAACGCAATTTTTTGATCATCATTCCAAGTAAATTTAATATTTTTTCTTAATAACATATTAAGAGGATTTGCAATATGAGCAAACTTTTTTTATAAATCGTCTGTAATATCCAGCAAGTCCCAAAAACTGTTGAAGTTCTTTAATATTCTTTGGTGGTGGAAATTCTTTCACTTTTTTAATATTATCATAGCTAGATTTTTATTGATTGTTTGATATACGATGTCCAACATATACTACATGTGTTCTTCCAAAACTACATTTTGTTGGTTTAATTTTTAATCCAGCCATTGCTAATCTTTCCAATACAAGTTTGACATCTATTTCATGTTCTTCATAAGTTTCTGAAAAAATAATAATATCGTCAATATAGACTATAACATGACGAATGTCCATTAAAGTAAAATCCATCGATCTTTTAAAAAATGCAGGTGCTCCGGTTAGACCGAAAGGTAAAACATTAAACTCATATAATACTTTGCCATCCAATCCAATTCAGTTTTCATTTTATCTGCTTCTTTTATTCCAAATTGCCAATATCCACAATGTAAGTCAATTGTTGTAAAGATTTCAGAATTTCCCAATTTATCATACATTGTATTGATTAATGGTAAAGGATAAAGTGTCTTTTCTCGTCACTGCATTTAATTTTCTATAGTCTACACAAAATCTTTGTGATCCATCTTTCTTTTTTACCAGCACAATAGGTGACTGGTGAGAAACTGGTGAGAAACTGGGTCGAATAATATCAAATTTTAACATTCCTTTAATTTGTTCTTGAGTTTCTTCCTGTAACACATATGGAATTCTGTAAGGCCATTGCTTGATCGGAGTTTTATCCAACAATGATATTTCATATTCAATAATATGCGTTCTTCCAAAATCCTATTCATGTTTTGCGAATACTTTATCATATTTTCTAAGTAACGCAGTGAACCCTCTCTGACTTTCCGTTAAATTTGGACTTGTTACTACTGGTGGATCATATCTTTTTACACCTGGAGGAATACTTTTTGGAATTTTTACTTCCTGTACTAAAGATACAGTTCCAATTCTCGTTTGTGGTTGTATAATTTTCGGTTTTACATCAAAATTGGCAAACCTGATTGGTATCGATTTTTGTGAGACTGATACTATTTCGCTACACATTTGAATATCATATTTCTTCATAAACTCCTCATTTCGTTGAAAAAGTAGATCTCCTTTGATGTGACTGACTACATCTGCATGATATACTAATTCTTCTTGATAAGGAATTTCTAAATTTTCGCTGATAAACACATCGGTTACCCTATGTAAGACTTTTCCATCAGGTATAGATACCAAATTTCCACTTTTTAAATCTAGAGAAACACCTTCCAATTGATACAAAACATCATGCAAAACATCCATGCAAAGCAATAATGGTTCTGAGCAACTTTTTGAAATTAATACGTTTGTTATAATATTCTTGCCACCAATTTTTATTGACAGTTCCTTCAATCGCTAGATAATACCTGTAACTGATTGTAATCTTTCAATACAAGATGCCAGATTTAACTTTTCAGATGTCAGAAGCATCTTTTCATCAACAATTGTGACTGCTGAACCAGTATCAACTAAAGCTGTAATATATCTATCATTTAATAAAACAGTTATTGTTAATCTTTTGCCGAATTTAGTTCTCACAGCAAAAACATAATTACTTGGTAAACCATATTGATTTCTTATTTCCACTTCTCTTTTTTGTTTTTCCTCTGAATTTAATGTTTCCATTTTTGGATCGACAGGTTTAATTTCCTTATGTTGTAGGAATGGATAGCAATTCAGTAATGGTCTAAAACTTGACGGATTGAATGGTGCACTTGAATTTAACATTTCTTGATTCTTTATCATATGTAGCTGATTCTCATAATCTTTCCACTCGCTTTTAGGTATTGCTGGTGCCGATAAATTACTATTACTTACAGTTTCATTTCTAGTTTCACTTTTTCTTCCATCACTTGTTACACTGGAATCACTGTTGAAACTATCTGAAACAGATTCAAAATTTCCCCATATTCTTTTCATCGTATTCATAGTGGCTCTTTGGTAATGGTATAAATTCAAAAAATTATCGTAGTTTACTTTTCCTACTCCGTAAGGTAAAACGGTATCGATGATTTCATTCATAATTCTTTCTTTTTTAGAAGGAAATAAAAAATTCCGTCTTGAATCTTCAATTTCTTCTGGTGAATTGTTGACATCTGATCTAAAGACGTAAAATTTATTAAATAATCTAATTTTGTTAAATCCAATTTTTCGATGCCTTTATTATTTGGTAACGAAATCCACATTTCTGGTGTTAATCGATATAAGGGTGCTGTTATCTCATTGCATCGTAATTTTCTAGGTCTTGTTCCATTTTCCACTAGAATTCGTGTTATAGGTTCTACAAATCTTAGTTCACCTTTATAACTAAATGGAAGTTCATTTGTACACTTATGTTTTATTATTTGAATTGATATTTCTTTACATTTACACTATACAATGCTTCGCCCATAATTCGTCCAAATACACCTTTTTCAGCGATTAATATTGGAGCAACTAAATTAGGATTTGTTACTACTAAAGCAATTCGATTTTGTAATATTTCTCGATTCAATTTACAATCATTTAATATAACCTCACGATATAAATTTTCCACTGTTGATTGATGAAAATGAAATGCAAAATCCATTTTATTACTCAAATGCTGGGATAATCTTTTTTGCGTATCGTTATATAGGTGCATGTGAATGTGTAAATGGGTTTTCGACCGCAACAACTTTCTGAACAGGAAGCATGTGAAATTCTTCGTATTTAGCATAGACAAAATGAGAGGCAAATTCGCATCCCTTTTATGGGTTAATACTATATTGTGCATTAGTTAACAATAAATTTTTTACCTTTGTTGTTTATGCTGACTTGTTGATTGTATATCAAGATTAATTATATATTAGGTTGTTCGATATGAAACGGGTCAAACTTCACACCTTACATTTCAATCGCGTATAACTTAACTTTGAACTATCGTATGAAAATAAATAAGGTATTTCTTGACAGATA
>MQRK01193343.1:9181-28447 GCA_001938485.1 Girardia tigrina | reverse complement strand
AATTCCAAGTTTTATTAAACTAAATATTATTTTGTTTGAAATTAATAATTTTACTAAAAGAATTATTTAAAAATTTCCTATATAAAATTTTATCCAAAGTGTTCACATGTATTTTTTCGGAACCCTAACAATAGGAACATGAAACCCGAAAACCATATTGGGTTCCTCTCTACCATTACTCTCATGTGATCCACGTCTATGACTCCCTGACAACTTGGGATCACGTATCTTGCTTTAAAACTCATTGGAGTTCTTACACGCCTTTATGACTCTTTTCTTTGCTTCACTCTCCCAATCACGCGTAATAGTCCTGAAGTCGTTGGTCGTCCTTCGATGATTCTTTATAACACATCGGCTATTCTCATACTCACTATGATAATGATTCTCACTTCGTAAATCTATCTCAATGGGTATATCTTTTATTTCACTCCATCATTTATTCATTTTTAGATTTCAATTAAACAATAACAAAGCAAAAAATAAATTTTTAATTACACTTTTTAATAAGGAAAAGCATTAAAGAAAAATTAACCAAATTACAAATTAAGAATCGATGTCTGCAAAATTTTATTAAGTAAGATCTTTTAGTTTTTAATAAATTACAAGAAATGCATTAAATAAAATTTTAAGATTTGTTAGATTCAAATGTTAATAACAAATTTAATTTCCAACTCGATCCAAAAGAAAAATGTAAAATATTAACAAAAACGATGGCAAAATAATTAAATTCATTCGACTATAATAATATTAAATTTCTCATCAATCCTAACTATTCTCATAACTCTAATCACCGTAATTATTTACAAGGCCGCATACTATGCATCGGAGTCCAAGGACCATCCCCCTGATCCCTTGGACGCATAGACGAACCGTCATCTCATTCCCGTCCACCTGGGTCGCTAACCTCGTTACCCATGGCGATTTGAATCGATCTCAACAATTTGATTTTCGGGCTCAAAATACAAACATGATCGATGTCAAGTCGGAGCATTAATATTATGTAACGTTTAAAGAAGTAATAAGATCATATCTCTAAATTTTACCAAATTAATGTTTATTATTAACTTTATTATCTGAACTTTATGAGAGACAATCCGAATTATACCACTGAGTCAATCGTAAACAAAACAAGAGAATCAAAATTCAACATTTTCGAAATCAATAAAGATAATTAAAGCGAAATTAAGGATTAACCAAAACTTCTTTAAATTGAAATAAATCAAACAAGAATGACAATAAAAGATTTTTAAAACAATATAATTCAATAAACACCATGATGATTAACAAACAATAAAATTAAACTGAAGTCAATAAAAGTAATTCAAACAAAATAAATAAGAAATTAAATAGACCGATACATAATCAATACCGTACCTCAAAATTAAACTGTAAGGATAAATCGTCAAACCAAACGCGATCGTCAAATAGATCGTGGAAAACTTTATGCCGAGAAAATTGCGTGAATATTGATGCAAAACCGTAATGGAAGAGAATAAATAGAGTAAGCTTGTTAAAAGTGTCGTTGTGACTTGCGAATAAATAAAGTAATTATAAATAAAGTAAGCTCGTTTTTAGCGTTATTAACTTGGGGGCGAATTGTGTGTAACAACCTCGGGTATTTATACCCTACGGATGTGCATACAATCCTCGGTTAACTCGGGCATCTGGTGTGCAGATTACCTCGAGGCAGGATGCTGCGACGTCTTACCAGATTATGTCGCGGCTAAAATTTGATTATACGTATTTCAAACTGCCGGAACCCTTCTGTTAATAAAATACAGTCGGTTGTTTATCAGTCGTTCAACGGCAGATTGCGAGGGAAATAAAACTTTCGTCTTATAAATTTTTTGATTTCAAAACGATATTTATATTATCAGGAATTGCCAGCTGTCCTGCAATCCTGACTACTGTAATCGACGAAAATCGGTGTGTTTACTTATGGATTCAGCTCGTGGGTATCTGTGTACTGTGTGTCAACTGCTATCTGAGGTAATCGTTTCATGTTCGGGTTTTTCATTCTGACTGTTTATCTTTGTTTTGTTTATTGCAGACCTACCGTAACGATAATCAAACGTCGGATTTTCGCAATTCATATTGAATCATCATGGTAATTTTAATTAACTTAATTAAAGTTCGTTAATTTTCTGTTTTGTTTTTAGAAGACTCCAAGAGATTTCGACAACATCTTCTGGCCACCTAGGGGTCCATAGATCCATCCGGACCTTGCCGCTTTGTTGATGCACAAGACACACATAAACATAACGGGAATAGTCGAGTTTGACTATTCCCAAATTTCTGTGCTCACGAGGTGGTGTAGTGGATGGAAAGGGTCTGGCGGGCGGTATATGTCGTAATATTCTGATCGTAACATAAGTATAACATCAAACTTATATTTGATGATGCTCTTGTTTAAAATATTGTCAACATTCAAGTTTGCTCTAAGGATACCAGAAGTTTTTGTACATTTATCACAAATGGCTACTCAACTTAGCTTTTTAAAAATTTTATGGGTCAAAAGAAACTGATTCTCCTTGTTCTATTTCAAAAAACTTCCGCGCGAAGAGATTTGTGGAGATTTTACGCAATATTTACTTCAAAAAATTGTCTTGACGCTCTACGGACAAATTGCAGAAAATATGACCATTTATCACTGCACTTTTGTCCAATTTCAAAACTGAAATGCCTCTGAAAACATGCTTATCTGTCGACGAATCTATGATATATTTTTATTTTTACTCATGCAAGCAGTGTATAAGAAATAAACCAGTCTGCTTTGAATTCAAAAAAACAAGATATATTCAAAGCAAGAAGGGAATGTGCAAGCTACTCGTTTGATACGCATCTTAATCATTATCGAATATTCTTTCTTGTGCACGACTACATCTTTCAATCGCTCAGATATGGTTCATTTGTTCAGGTGTTTAAATTCCTAATCATTATCTAGAAGCTCTCTCGTTGACAGCACATCGCGAACAAAGTGCTTTCTCATCAGTTGCTTTTAATGGCCGCTGATTCTGTGATTTTCTGAGGCGATCTCAGAGTTTAAAGCTCTTCGAACAACAGTTACACCCTTCCATTAGTTGTATTCATAGAACATTAAGCATTTTGTGACCAGAATCGCTTTTGTTCCTGTTAGTTCATACGTCAAATCCTTATTCACGATCGTCTCGAGATTAGTCTTCATGAGAACCATCCTCGTGCAGCAAATATCAAAAGCTCGTAACCGTGCAACATTCTTCTGAAGCGTTATCTTGCAATTACTACCATAATAGATTACAGACGAAATACTAGTCTCAATCAGTTTTTTCTTTAATACTATTTGGACGCAGTTACTCTGAATTACAGGTTGCAATTCTTAAGGCTTCCACATTCCATTTCGTATCCATTGATATATTCCGAATATACCACAAGTGGTCAATATACTTCCGATATGATACAGAGGTAATCTGCATATGCAGGTATATTGACTTGAAACTCAATTCCTTGCTCATCTATCAGGGTCTAGCACCTCTTTCCATAAGAAAATTACTGTTTCCTACAGTTGCAATGAAATTGTCATGGAATTCATTGATAAGTCAGAATCTTTTCGGCATGCACACATAACTTCGTATGGGACACTGTCAAATGCATTTTCCAAATCCACAAAGATCACATATACCTTCTGGTTCATGTATCGACTTCCTTCCTTTTTACGCCTGAGTATACTAATAGCCTTCAACGTACTTCTTTTCGGCCTATAACCAAATTGCCGGGGATTTAGTCTTTTTTCCATCACCGGTAGGATTTTCTTTACAATGATTCGCACAAAAACATTACCATTAATTTCTAAAAGATACCCCTATAGTTGTTCAGGTTGGATCTACTACCTTTTTCTTTGAATAGTGTAACCACTTTTGCACCACGCAAGCCTGTGGAAATTCATAAGCACCATTCCATATCAACTTAAAATGAAGCTTCAGTTTGTCCGCAGGTGGTTGCCTAACCCACTTCCAAACTTCAGCAATCATTCCATTCGATCCCGAAGCCTTCCCATTCTTCAGCTGTAATATAGCAAGCTTTATTTCTGTCTTGTTAAGCAAATGAACACTAACAGAGGATTCCGCAGGGTATCGAGTCAAATCTGCCATCGTAAAGCTTGAGATATTGACTAGAAATAAGCTCATTTGACACAGAAAGTACTGGTGTAAACAGCGTGTTTGCCTTTGTACCAGGATTCCCTAAGTTCGTACTATTTTTCTTTAAATGTATAGCTTTACATATTGAGAATCATTTTATTTATTTACTACCATCTATAAGTTCTTTTATTTAAATATATTTCCTATTCTTATACAGTTGAATCCGTTTAATGTCACACTGCTTAATATCCACATTCAGTTATTATCAACATGGTGGAGATTCTCTGGCGAACTTCTACTGTGTCTTAACAAAAATATCCGTTTATTATCATGTCGGTTATTGTCCCAATTTGTTTAATATCAACATGATTTAGCATGCCCAGCCGACAACGAGGCCGCATAATATCACATTTAAGCACTCGCGTGTCTGCGGCTCTGCACACACACACACATGCACATTGTCACGGGCCCACCAGCAGTATAGCGCCTGTATGATGATGGAGCTCTTTAGATGAATCATTATGGTGAGTGGAGACAGCGACATGAGTAGCTGCGTGGGTGCATTTGATTTGCACACTCATCGATACCCACAAGCACTCGTACAACACGGATGATACTGTAGGTGTGTTGCTCAAGCGTATAGTATCTGTACAATAACAATCATCCAGTCACACATCCACTCAACTCAATCGGCGATTTCATTATTGCTGTACACGTGACGCATGCAAAACATCATGTTAATGAAATGAAAACGTGCTGATTTATCCCTCGCTTCGAAGATTGAAATTATAAATGAAATTGATTCTGAGCAGCAGCAGAAGGCAGTGGCTGAAAAGTTTGGTGTGGATCGGACTACAATAACGAAAATGATGAAGAAGAAAGATGAGCTGCAAGGAGCTTTTCAGGGAGGTGCAAACAATCCAACAGCCAAACGGCAGCGGCAATCATCTGTCCCACATGTAGACGCAGCCCTTCTCCGTTGGTTCAAACACATCCATTCGCAAAATATTGGCATCACTGGTCTGGACCTACAAAGAAAAGCAATGGATCTCGCTCGCCAACTTCGTATGAGGGATGTGGAGATTAGTCTCTCATGGATAAACCGCTGGAAACAAAGACACAACGTTGGTTCTAAAACGGTGTGTGGTGAGAGTGAGTCTGTGAAAGCGGATGCAGTGAATCACTGGTTGGCAATTACTCTTTCGGTTATTCTCGCGGAATTTGCCCCCTCGGACATTTTTAACGCAGACGAGACAGGATTGTTTTGGTGTGCAATGCTAAAGCACACGTTAACCTTCAAGGGACAACAGTGCAAAGGCGGAAAGCAATCGAAAGCCCGTATCACAGTGTTGGTGGCAGCCACCATGGCTGGCGAAAAGCTTCCAGTACTAGTAATCGGACGCAGTGCAAAGCCACGCTGCTTTCAAGGTTGGAAGCATCTTCCCACTCTCTACACCTCACGTGTAGAAAGCGTGGATGACGTCGGAGCTATTCGGCAAGTGGATCCGGGACCTGGATAAGAAAATGGCAGCTAACAAACATCGAATTGCCCTGATACTTGACAACTGCCCCGCACATCCAACATCATCGGCTTGCGGAACATAACCCTCTTCTTCCTCCCTCCTGGCACAACAAGCGTTTCCCAACCAGGAGTGATTTGGAGCTTCAAAAGCCACTATCGTTGAATCCTAATTGAAAAGCGAATTTCTGCATTTGATCTCGGCCAAGAATTTTCTTCTGCAACAGAAAAGGCGGAGGTAAATACTTTCCTGAAGCAGTTGACCATTGTTTGCTCAGTGACGCGTTCCCAAGTAGTGCGAAGGAACAGTAGCGCATCAATGAGAGAAGGGGTGCGCTACTGTTCCTCCGCACTACTTGGGAATGCGTCACTGAGTAAACAATTGTCAACTGCTTCAGGAAAGCATTTACCTCCGCCTTTTCTGCTGCAGAAGAAATTGGGACTGAACCTGAAGAGGGCTTGGTCTCTTCCGCCTACAACGGTGACACATTGATGGAACGCTTGGCTCAGACCGGTCTCATTCCTGAAAGCATCTACTTCTGTGATTATGTCGACATGGACAAGGACGTTATCATTACAGAGGTGCCAACTGAAGCGGATATTATGAGAGATATCAACGCTAATGCAACTACTGCTCATAGCAACAGTGACGCGGAATCGGACAGTGACATCCAAACAGTTGATGTCACAACGATTCCACCAACGCATGCTGCTGCGCTGTAAGCTGTTGAAACTCTTCGACGATATATGATCTCATGTGATATGTACGAGAGTACGTCGTCTTCTTTGATTATCATTGAGAAAACTGTGCACTCACAAAAAACACTGAAACAATGTAAAATTACTGAATTTATGTCTTTAACATGTTCTCAATTTCTGATGCGTATACTGTTCTTGGCGTTGGCTATTACGATTGGTTTGCTTTTGTACTGAATGCAGTATTACTGTACTTGAACGTGTAAGATAGGGTGCATTCATTTTCTGAGGCAGTCGGTTAATATCCACATAAAGTTTTATCCCGTGCCATGTGACATTAAGCGAATTCAACTGTAATTATTTAAGACGAATTCAGGAATTATAATAAATAATTTACAAAGTCCATAATCTTGTTTTGAACTTCAATATAAAGTAATGTAAATTAAAGTAAATATTAAAGAAATTTGTGGCATCTACAGACTTTATGGTGTAAGATGCACTATTCCAAAGGATAAGGATGTTTCTCAGTGAATTAGGTATATGTTAAAATATTCTAAAGTAAAATGTGCCAGTGAAAGTATGTCATGAAAGAGAACAATATTAAGGAAAAAGAAAATCTTATAAAATATGCCTAAAAAGTTATAAGTCAATAAACCACAAAATCATATTGTTAAAATACTGATGTTAAAAACTTTACAATACAAAAATTTATTTGACACAATTAAGGCATTCCCAATTACCATCAGGAATACCCTTTAAACCAACACAATACGCATGGTATCCTCGATCACATTTATCACAGAACATCATCTGTTCTTCATCAGTCGCTTGAGAACATTTATGACACTTTTTACAATCCATGCAAGACCAACTGTAACTAAAAGTTAATTAATTTTAAACTTCAAATAATATTTAATTTTCAAAATTTAATATTTCATACATAATTCTATAGACTATACTTTTTCAAAAAAAGTAACACCATTTTTCATCATTAATATTTTATTCTAAGTTGTAAGTATTTTTACAGACAATGCTTTCCTGAACCATTGTTTGCTCAGTGACGCGTTCCCAAGTAGTGCGAAGGAACAGTAACGCATCAATAACATGACATAAAGCTAAGGACAAAAATCCCACAAACCAAATTCCCTCGGACAAATAATTTTCCGGTAGTCTTTACATAATGTGTTTCTTATTGTCGTCTGACCGTGGTCTTTTAATACCATATCCACCGGAAAAATAGGGGATGAACTGTTTTAATATCCTTTTTTCCACCAATCGTAAATAATAACAAACTGTTGACCGTGACAATGTATGGCCTAATTTTAATAGTTCCTGATGTAATTCATCCAAGGTTTTGATACTTGTTAATGATTCCATACGTTTTCTCTCCTCGGTTGAATTTCCATGCATACCAATTTTTAAAGTTGCACTTAAAAGCTCTGGTTGTTCTGGTAATTGAAGGTATTCTTGATCTTTATTCTTGATCTTTAACTTCAGTTTTTTCCCAACTCCGGATGCACTAAAATGGTTTGTTGCAGCGATTCTTTTTTGTATTTTTGTGCCTTCTTTTTCTCTCTATATCTGATTGTTTTTGCTTAATCTCCTTCTCGATTTATCTCTTTCGTTTCTTCTTTATTACTGCCTCTTTTCTGGTCATTTGTTAATAAATCGTCTGATTCACGAGCAGTAAGCCCAACTAAATCAGCATTAATGACAGTTGCTCTTGTTTTGGACATTTGTCTCGTTGAATACTTTGAACTCCTTGAATATTCATTTCCTTTACTGGCTTTGCCGTAGGAAGAACAATGTGTTTGCTGGTAGTTATTGGAGACTCACGTTGAAGATTTAGGAGGGAAAAGGGTCGATATGGATTTTTTAACCTTGTAAAGCTTTTTTAGTTCATTGATTTTTTTCATCTCCTTTAGTTTTTATGCTGTTCCAGAACTCTGTACAACATTTTTGCAACTTTTGTCTTGAAATGATTTAAAAGCTTAATGAGTTTAAAATGCTAGTGTTAAAGATTTGTAAAGCTCACTGTAAAGTTTTGTTCGATCCATTTCCTGAAAAAGTCATTTTATTTAAAAATAATTGGTTCTTTACGGTTATGTTTTTAAAAAATGTTGATTTTTAAAATGTGCTAAAATTTAAGAATATTTATACACATTTGATTTTTATTAATTAAAGTTTAATTAATATTTTTAACCGTTATCAAAAAAAACTATTGAATATTTAATGATTTTGCTGTTTTTCTGTAAAAAATATTTCTTATTTCATTATCTGACAATTGGTAACAAATAATTTTATTACGATGTCTTCTTCGTGACATTGACATTCTTAAATTTTAAATTTGAATTCTTGTTTTTATAAAACTATATAAACGACGTCAGACAAATCATAAACACCCTTTCTCCCTCTATCATAAGTTCTCAGATCCCCTCCCCCCAAATCTTGGACGTCATAAATAAACAAACCCATAATGATTAAAAAATCAAATTTGCTTAAAATATTTTTAAAATCTAAATTTCATATTTAAACAGATTAAATATTAAATTTTATATTTAGAAGACATTTTAAATAAATTAAAATGTTTGAAATTGTTTATTAAGTTTGACAAATTAACCGTCATCTTCAGAACAACTGATTTTTAAAAAAATATGCTGCCGATAATGGTTATGTAATCAATACGTCATCAATAAATCATTAAAAACCCCTAAATAAATTTGTCGAGTGCATGTTTGAACGTTATTTTAAGATCCAAAGACCTTATGTAACGCTTCATATGTCACTCTCTCCCAATAATTCTTAAATTGAGTGCCAGAATTTTAAAATTGTTCCATTATAATGTTTACTATATCTAACAATTACTTCTACTGTGTTAATGGATTCTCTTAAAGAGATGACGCGAAGTCTCTCCAATGTATGTACATAATTTTTTACAACTTTTAATTAAAAAAATTATCGTTTAGTTTTACATTTACTAATTAAAATGTTGTTTATATTAGTTTAGTATTTGATTATTATCTATTTCAAAATTTGAAAAACAATAAAAGTTCATCATGATTGTAATTTATATTGCTTCGACAGATATATTACAAACAACACTAAAATGTCGTGGCGATTTGACCGACATTTAGTAAATATTAGAAATGTAAAGGATTAATTTTTTACCAATACATATCGGCAATTTCTAGAGAAAATTAGTGACCATGTTGGTAATTCGACAAACATCGAAGTGGCACGAGTAATTACTGCAAAAAAAACAAAGGGAAATTATCTAGCCCAATTTGTATTGAATCAACCCAAAAACTTTTATTCACAGCACGCGGACAATTATTTAAAAAAATTACGGTCCACAAAAGGATTTAACGCATTCATTTAGTAACAAATCTTACGCCTATAAATCCCCTAAATCGTGCCTTAATTATTATGACTGAGGAATATAAAATATAATTCCATTTATAATTATATTTATAAGTCCATATACAGTCGACTCCAGATAACTCGATATGCTTGGGACTTCCGAAACTTATCGAGATAAGCGAAAAACAACATATTTCATGTTCCCATGTGTTGAGAAAAATCAGTAATTCTTCTGTACAGGCATGATATACTACAGAATGTATATATCTACAGAGGTTGATGTGTACAGTAATAAGTGTTAAAAAGCAATAATAATCAAATAATAATTTTTATTAAGAAATTCATGATTTAATCAATAATGCCTCACAAGTATTTTTTTCCAAATAATTTATAAAATTACTGTACACTATTTTAAAATTAGTTGTTTTTACCTCCGATTTACAAACCTTCATATGTCCAGCAATATTACTCCCATTACCCAATTGTCCATGGGAGTAATAGGAGTAATCGTAGTTCGAAGGTCGACTTCTCTTCTTCTTTAGTGTCGAATACTCTTTAGTTCTGATACTCTTCGATGATTTTTTCTTTATTACTCATATAAGTTGACAATGTAGACTGCTTTAATCCGAATTTGGAACACACAACTTTTGTTACCAGGTAGGATTGGAGATGACGAATTGAACAATCTCATGCTTTTCTGCAGTGGTTTTGCTGCTGCACGATCTTTTAAAGAGCTATTAAAGATTTTGATGCCATTACTGTAAGTGTTTGGAGCAGGGATATTTTAAATTAAAAGTGAACTAATCATTGTACTGTATTATTTATTGTATTAACCTTTGTTCGAGATAAAATCGAAATCTTTAGTTTTTCAACAACCTTGCTGGTAGTATCGAAAATGTCGTTTTTTATTTAACAAAGACAGATTTTCAAATTTAAAAAAAGTTTGATTTGTACAAATTTACAATTTTAAACACTTAAAACAATTGTAGTTTTTTTAGTTTAACAACATATTACATTAATTAAATAATACATGTATATTTTAATTTAATAAATTCACATAAAAAATTGAAAATTGTGTCTCAACTGGCCCTGCTTTTGCTTTTTTATTTTGAATATCGAGTTATGCGAATATTTATACAGTAGGGATTCACAGATTGTATCGACTAAAGCGGTTTATCGAGTTATCCGGAATCGACTGTATATAAATAGAATGTCTGCATTTATATATTTACTCATCGAGGAGTTTTTTATTATTGTGAATGTATTTGGTATATTGACGAAGATATTGATTATATTTCACTAGTTACTCAAAACTCTCTAGAATCTAGAGTCTAACTTTTGAACTCAATGGTTCACTAGTTCTCGGAGGAATCAAATATTTCTCTTTTATCTTTTGAATACTATTCATAAGAAATGCTGATAGCGTGCTTGGTTTCTTTGTATTGTTTTGTAATATGGTATAACATATAGTCATAGAGAGATATATAGACGACATAGTATATCATTAGTTATATATTTTCGTTTCGCATTTTATCCACCATATTTGAAGTGACATCAATGATATTTTATTAAAGAAATTATATTATATATTTTTGAACATAAATAATTATATACTTATATGTATTTGAGAGTGCGGTTTTCTCTATTCTAGAAATTATTCTGAAAAAAAAGTCCTGCACTCGTCTTTTATTATCAAACTTCAGAATTTTACCCATCAAATACATCCTATAGAGACTACAGTACCAGAATTGACGTACAGTGTAGTGAGTCATAGACCCTGTATCGGGTAGAAACCAAAAATAGACAATACAGAGCCTACTGACTTTCTCGCACGGCTTTAGATGCAAGAATGCGAGCTTTCAGTGTACGGGCACGCTTCAGTTTCCCAGTCAGAAAGGACCAGTCATGATCCCTCGTTCCGTGATTCTGTAGAGCTTTGACTGTATAAACACATTTCGTACATTGAGTAAAGGGACACCGAAATATCCCCACATCATTTATATTACTTAACCGAAAATCGAGAACCACCCTTGGAATCATTCCTGGGTCCATCTCCGCGGTACCGTCGAGGGGCACAGACACATCCTGCATCGCGATCGGCTTCGAAGATTTTGTATATCCTTTATAAGCGTTATTTTGTGAAGCACTAGTACCACTGGATTCGGTGATCGATCAATAAATGTCTCTTTAATCATTATCCGTTTTATGTCTTGTGGCAATTTTTTATGGGACTACGGAAAGGTTTGTCACCCATCTGACGCTGCGGCGTCGTGACCGTATGTACGTTTTTTATGTGTCTTCTTAGTTCCTTCTGTTCCACAAAAGCTTTAAAATAAGGATACGTGCATTGCACTCTTTTGATGCGCGGCTGGAGCATTTTCGGGTAATCTCTTTAATTTAATCTCTTAATTTACTAGATAAAGTAACAATATCCAAACCGACAATCGAACCAAATGAACTCGAGTGTGTACTCAACCATTTCGATAGAAGACCAAGAAATCCCTTCAACACTTTAAAGATTGTTCAAAAGAATCACAATTTCCATCTAGAAATAGGCAAATTCGAAGATTAAATTTTTCGAAAGAGAACTCCGTCATTTATAATTGTAGTTTAATTTTGATTGTTGTATTCCCCATGCTGATTGAATATTTTGTTTACTATTGATAGTGATTTATCGAAAAAAATATAAATAATGGTTCCTAAAGCTGGTCAAATCACCATAATTATTATCGACCCGAGAATGAAATGAGTATTTATTTTACTTGAATAAAGATCATTTGCGTTATTAAAATTACTTCTATCAGTTTTTCAGACACAGTTCCTTTGATTAGGTGTTTGAATTTCTCGTTAGTGTCGAGCATTCCTCTCTCATTCAAGCATTCCTGATATTCGACCCGATCTTCTTGGCCGCCGAATAACCAGAGCATATCGCAGGTGATACGCTCTTTCATCAACTGCTTTTTACGGCCACTGACTTTTCTATTTCCTGAGGTCATTTCACAGTTTAATGCTCTTTTTACCTCACGTACACTTTTTCGTCTATTGTACTCAAAGAATAGAATATGCCGTTTTACCAGTACCACACGCGCCTCTGGCAAACCAATTGATAGATCCGTATTACATATTCTGTCAAGTTTAACTTTACCAAGAGCAGTGCGTGTGCAGGTATTATGAAAAGCTTGTAGCCGGACTACCTCTTTTTCTGGTGTTGCGCAGCACTCATTCCCATAATACACTGCAGTAAAAATGCTTGATTCGTTTAGTCTTCTTTTCAGTGCTACTCGGTTACTTTGAATCGCAGGCTGTAATTCTCGTAACTTTCTCAATCCACAACGCAACCACTGACCGATATCCCGAATGCAGCTACCACATGTGGTCAATATACTGCCGAGGTAACAGAACTCCCTCACCCATTCTATGACTTTGTCAACACACATTACTTGCTATATTCCGGTCCCCGAGTCATCAGTTAGGCAAATGACTTTCTTCTTAGATGCAGTAATAATCAGCCCGAATTCTGAAAATGTGCTTCTAAGTATATCAAGGTTTTTACAGGCACGATCAATATCAGAGTGAATGATAAATAGATCATCCGCATAAGAAAGTGTATGAAAAGACTTGAAATTCGTCACCATGCTGGTCGATCAGGGTAATTTCTCCCCTGAATCCTTTCAGTATCGCCGTTTTGATAACTTCATCGAAGACCAAGTTAAAAAGACAAGGTCCCATCACACATCCCTGTCTGACACCTCTGTCATGAGAAACTCACAATCTCCAACAGAGACAATAAAGCTCTCATGGAATTCCCTGATCAGATAGAGAATCTTGTCGGTCAAGCCGATTCTTTTCAGACAGGCCCACAGAACTTCACGTGGGACACTATCAAATACCTTCTGGTTTTTATATCGACCTTCTTCCTGTATTCGCTTGAGTATACTTATAGTTTGCATTGTACCTCTTTTCGGCCGAAAACCAAACTGCCAATGGTCTAACCTTTCTTCCATCGAATCCAGGGAATCGAGTCATATCCGCCCACTCAATAAATGAGCGCGCTTCGAAGAGCTTCTGATAATGACTTGCCATCTGACTAGAGACTGGTGGCACAGGCGTAAAAAGTGTATGCATTTTCGTTTCTGGATTTGAAGCTTCCAACATAAATATAAAACACCTACATGAATTTTTTACCTCACCTACAAATTCAAAACGTCTACCGGTGATAGTTGCAGTTTAAAATGTTCAGTATAATTCAATAAATAAATTATGTTTTAAAATTTGACTGCTTTTAATAATTTAAATTTGTCTGCATTTTCAAAAATTCATTGTGGTATGACATAAGTTGTTAATAAAGACAATGAAGTGGTCAGTTAGTCTCAAGAAGTCAAGTCGCACACAACAGTGATATTCCGGAATCAACAAAAATTCATGCTTTTATTTATTTATTGAATTATACTTGAAATTTTAAACTATATATCCCATTGGAAGAAGTGATATTTATAAGATTAAAGTAATTTACTATTTATTTACCATTTGTTTAAAATCTATTTTCACAGACGTCTTTAATGAAATATGCTTTCGTGTAGTAGATTATGTTTATTTCAATTATTGAGAAATATAAACATGTATTTTTTCTTAATTTTATGAACTCACTACATCAAAATAATACTACCACTTCTATTTCACTAAGTAGAACGAAACGGTTATTTTTTTGGTATACAAGAGATCCATATGAGATCGAAATTTATTGATAAAAAATATATCAACAATATAAATTATAATTATAAATATGATGCTGGATTAGAATTTTCGTATACGTCATGAATAAAAAAGTAACCAATTATTTTTTCTTAGAAACTTGTTAATTTCATTTTTATGAAAGTAACAATCATGTAATCTTTATTGAATAGTTTTTTATTTTAATATTTTTAATAAAGTGGTTGAGTGCTGCTTGAACATTCATTTCAGGAGAATAGTGTGGGAACTGTTATCAATTAGGTCGCATAATCGTTCAATTTAATGTTCCAGTGAAACTCTGAACCACTTTTTTACTTTAAAATTTTGGTTCTTGCAATTACTAAGTTAACATGAACACATACCAACGCCATTAAAAAAAATACATTTTACTTTAAATATCTTTTAATTTTTAAAAATAAAGGCAATTACTAATTTAACATAGAATAACGAGAACTTAAAAATCTCCTCGACGGTAAAATAAAAGTATAAATAAACATTAGCTTATTTACCTGCGCACTGTATCAATCATATTATCTTTGATATCCATACAACCTGGGTGACCGCCTTTACCACAGTCCGCACATTTTAGGGGATTTTCTGTTCTTTGACGACATACACTACATGTAATGCCACATTGGTTGGGTGAATTTATTAATTTAGGTGCTATAGATTGACTTATTATTTCAATTTTCGATAAATGATCTACAGTTTGCATGTCTAAATTAAATTGTTTAATTCTTTCTGGGTGAGGACCACAATAAACAGTTGTATTAAGAGGTTTATAACCCAGTTCATGAGTATTATATTTTTTGTATCTTGTTGCAAATTGACCAGGAATAACGGCAATAGGATATTCATTGATGTATTCCTGTCTAACTGCAGCCTCTTTATTTGGATCACTAAAGGAATTAAACAGAGGACGTTTACTTTGGGGAACATGAATTTGCATAGTTTGTAAATCCCAATAATATAGTCTTTCTCTTCTCCGATCTTGTATTAAAGCTTTATTATACTCAACTGCTGATTGTAATGCCTTCTTTCGTAAAACATCCAGTTTACTTCCTCTTTCAACTCTTGAAATCTAAAATATTTAAATTAATCGTCGTAGTAAAAATAAAAGAAGTAGACAAGTTTGTTTCATATTTAACGCTGTTAAACTTATTTACTAATGTAAAATATTTATCAAGTTACTAAATTAATTATTTATTTTTTAATTTAATTTTAATTGATGAACTGTAGTGAATGAATCTTCTCAAATTACTCTTTCATAACAATAAATATAATAGTTAAAAATTTAAAAGATATAATCTTTAAAATCTTTCACTTATTATCCAATGTTTTATTTTATTGGATCTAAGACATAAACGATATCCCCTGACAAAAAACCGATTAATTTTAGTATTTTCTATATTTATTTATGTACTGTGCATTACCATCAGTATTTTCGCAGACGTTCATTTACACAAAACAACGCCATTAAAAAATATATTTTACTTTAAATATCTCTTAATTTTTAAAAATAATGGCAATTTTCTTAAATACACTAATCAAAATTGGTACAGGACAAATATATACTTTATATCAATATAAACAACAACTATTTGTAAGCATTTTAACATTTTCAAATACATATTTTAATATCAATATAAATATTGCCGTTATTTTTTAAATTTATTTCAAGATAATGATTATAAATAAATGTTAGATATAAAATCATTCTATATTAAATTTGTTTTAAAAGTGGTATAATTAAAATTAACTTTTGATAAAACTAACAAACAGAATGATGGAATTTGTAACATCCAATAAAGGACAAATGAAAGTAATTTTGGAAGGCTACATGTAAGTAAAACAAAAAAATTAGCAAATGGAGTTATATCATTCGAATGTGAGAAAAGACGTAATAAGACCAAATGCGAAGCTAAAATTAAAGTTCTAGGAGAAGAAATAGTTGGAAGATTCAACGATCACTCCCATGGTCCAGATGCAGCACAACAGTATGTAATAAAAGTTGTTGAAAAAGTCAAGACTCGCAGAACTAACTGAAGGAGCTCCCCAGTAAATTATAAGTCAATGTTTGTCAACTTTAAGTGAAGATGCTAGAGCCAAGTTGCCGACCGTTAGTCATTTGCGTGTTCAATACGGTGTTTTGAAAATAAACTTTTCGCGTGTTACAAGCTATCATGGCATAATGAATGATATGAAAATCGTTTTGGAGTTTTGGGAAAAATTCGATGGAAGCGTTAGCTTCGAGATCTGGCAGAAGAAATTTGAAATGGTCATGAAAATCCAGAAGATTACTGATCCAGCCCGTATCTCCCTTTTTTACTATCGGGGGTTGCACTGCACATCTACATGGAATCGGACAAGAAGATGCAAAGCAGCTGCGATCGGTTCTTCAAGATACTAAACAATTCGTTCGGCCTGACTAGACGTTCTGCATATTGTCAATTGATAAACTTACAGTATCACGAGGGCGAGACTATCGATGAAGGTCGACGTTCTAACAAAGGCTGCCTTCATGGCTGGACTGCCTTTCGAGTTGCAGGTGGATTTGGAACGGCCGGGCGACAGACCCTTGAACGAAATGATCGAGTATAGCCGTAGGTATTTGGGGATTAAAAAGGGTTTATTACAGGGTTCAATACAACAGGACAGTAATACAACACGGAAACAACAAAGAAACAGGGAGATCCTGAGGTCAGGGAAAACTCGATAAACCCAGAGCAAATCTTCACAAAGGAACATATGTTTATCGTGAGAGAGACACCGAATCGGAGGAAAGGAAGCATCATAAGGGTTCTCAGTGGCAATCAAACAGACATACAATATGCTACAAATGTCAGAAACCGGGTCATATAGCAAAATATTGTCAGTCGGGAAACGAACAGGGGAGTTTGTAGGCACCGGCTCTCTCCCTTCACAGTTGCAGGCGTTGCCGATGAAGATCGTCACCGTAAATGACAGGTCGGCCATAGCGTTGATTGATTCGGGATGTTCAAAAACGGTTGTTTTAAAAGGGTTAGTTAGTGATTGTATGTTGTTTTCTGACGGAGAAAGTATGGTTTTGGCGAATGGAAAGGGTGTTAGAGTGGGTTCGGATGAAGTGCGGCAGACTATAAATGGCAGGATCCTTAGGGTGGAATGTTCGGTCATGGAACATTTGCCGTATGGTCTAAGGATCTTAATAGGTATGAATATCATAAGTAAATTTGGCGGCGTGAGAATTAATAAGGGTGTTATTGAGTTCGATGAAGAAGAAATTAAAGGGACAGATAGTAACTTGAGTTGTACTGCATCGGATGCACCTCTTGTTAGCATAAAAAAGTATAATTTTGAGATTGAGTTTAAGGAAAATTGGTCGATTAAATGGAATTGGAAAAGTGAGGCTACGAGTCATCTTCCGAGTCGCCAGTCAGTTTGTAAAGACAACAAAATAAAAGATGTTACAACTTTGAAAATTTTAGACGGTTGGGTAGAACAGGGTTATCTAATCGAGTACAATGAGAAAGAAATGGGTAAATCGATAGGATCCATACCGATATTTGGAATATTGCAGGCTAATAAGTTCAAGATAAGACCCATTTTTGATTTTAGAAAATTAAACAATTACGTGGACGTTTATAGTGTATGAAGTTTATAATGTATGAAGTCAGCGTATATAAGTTTAGAAAAGCTCCGCGATTGGCAACGTAGGGGTTAGACTTTTTCAATGCTTGATTTGTCAGAGGCGTACATGCAGATTCATGTTCCTAAGGAGATTTGGCGTTACCAATCTTGTATCATTAACAACAAGAAATATGCTTTAACTAGGATGGGTTTTGGTTTAAACATTGCACCAACTAATCCGAAATTGTCAGGTGGATTCTGAACTCTGTCACCAGGATGCGCGAAAATACCGACTCTTATATTGATGATATTTATGTAAATGAAAGTTTTATTTCTGTTGAAGAAGTAGAAAGTGTTCAATAACTTCGGTATCAAATGTAAGAAACCGGAAAATCTGTCACAAGCCAACGAAGTTCGAGTTTTAGGAATGAAAGTCTTTAAGGACCAACATGTAGTGAGATGGAAGAGGGATAATCATGTAAGGGATGAGCTGGATGTGGAATCTGTGAGAATAATTAATAACTATATATTTATAAATTAAAATACATATAATTATTTATAGCAATATCATATTATATCAAAGGATCCTGAATATATAAAAACTTCTGAGATTGTTTAAATCAATCAGTGTAATTAATTTTAGACGCGCATTATTTGATTGTGTCATAAAAATAAACATTATCTATTTTCTTGGACTTTTATTATGGAAAATTCTTATATAATCCATTTCACGTTGTGAGTTATATTCGTTATGTGGACAAGTAGTTGGAATACATCCGGTAGCTAGTTGGCTACGTATGTCATGTTCATAGCTTAAACGACTTAGTGAGGGAAAGTTGGATGAAAAGATAGACGATGAATTATTTGAGAAGATTAAATGGGTTTTAAAGACAGTGAGGGAGAGTGATCCTTGCAGAGGTTTATGGGCCATTGATGACTGCAGGGAAGCTATTATATGGTGCGACGCAAGTTCAATAGCCATTGGTGCAGCATTAGAAGTCAAAGGGAAAATAATCGTGGACGCATCATGGTTGAGAAAAACTGATGATTCTAGACATATTAATATGGCAGACCTAGAAGCAGTTGTAAATGGTTTAAACTTATGTGTGAAATGTGGTTGTGTGGAATATTTTAAATTTGGTATGTTGAAATTGGTTTGTTGAATTTTGTATGTTGAGTTTAGTATTTGGAAATGTGTTTCTCCCACCCAGATGGAAAATTGATATTTTAGATGTT
>MQRK01193335.1:3047-17665 GCA_001938485.1 Girardia tigrina | reverse complement strand
ATAATTTTCTAAAATGTTTAAAAAATTAGAATGAACATAAAATCATGATTTTCTTACAAATACTGAAACTTCAGTTTATGAGCTTTATAAGGATATACAAATTCAATTATAATCGATTCGACAATTCATGTTGTAATTAAAGATAATTACTTTGGAAAGAGTGCCCCACAACTTATGACTCACCCTAATATTGTGTTTACTAATATTTCTACACATTAACATGGATAATATAATAATAAACACACATTGCAAAGAAATATATAAATATGAATAAAATAAAAAAATTAAGTTATCAAAACATATTTATTTTACTAGTGCGATATTGTTTTCTCCATTCTTCCACTTAGCTCTTGCAAATATATTTCTCTTTGCGTATTTCAACATCGTAATTGGGCTTTGATGGTAGCGTCTGTTATGTTTGACCATGTTTTGTGTTTAGTCATTTTCATTTTCGAACGATTCGCAGGTGTAAGTTGAACCAGAAGCGCTCACAACTTTTAATGGCAGATTTCTCAAATTCGGAAATTTCTCTTTTGTGACGTCAGTATTATAAAAATTTATTTTCGATTCTGATGTTTCAAAAATGTGTTTTAAGTCAACATTGTAAGTCAAGCATATATTTTTTAATATATTTTGTAGAAGTGTGATTAATCTAATATTGGTGTTACAAGATACAAGAAGAGGCCAGATACTGGGACATAAACATATTTGCTATTTTTATCGACCTTGAAAAGGCATTTGACCGCGTACCTAGGAAAGTTCTCTGGGATTGCCTTCAAGGAATTGGAATACAGGATTGATGCTAAGTATCATAATGAAATTTCATGAAGGTTTCACGGGAAGCATTGGAAAGGATAAATTCAGTGTGGATAAAGGAGTCCGTCAGGGTTGCGTATTGGATCCTCTACTATTCAACCTTGTCTTTGATCATGCAATTAAGACCGCGATCAACATTTGGAAAACAAAGATCCTGAATCTCAATGGAGTAAAGAACATTACGGCAAGAGACGAGCTGAATGCCGGAATAGAATGGGTGGACGAATTCTGCTACCTGGGATCGATAATTGAAAGTGGAGGAAGCTCAGGTATGGAAATCAAAGCCAGAATTCAGAAAGGAGCAGCGAAATTACGGACGATCAGACTAGTGTGGCAGAACAACAAATTGTCTCTCCAGAATAAGAAGAACATAATTAACAGCTGTGTATTCCCGGTGGTTTACTACAGCTCTGAAAATGGGAGGACAAATGAAGTACACGTGAAAAAGCTAAATGCATTTCACAATCTATGTACTCGGCAAACTTTGTGGATTTCGAAAGCCGAAAGGATCAGGATGGATGAGATATCAATTGGACTGCAAAGCCCAATGGATATCATCGCGCGGAGAAGAATCGTACACAATACCAAGGTCAATTTAGAAGAATGCCCGGAGAACGTCAAGCAGATCAGTGGATGCAAACTCATCGGAGGAAAGAAGATCAGCGGTCGGAGAAAGCAACATCTGGTAGAATGTCTCAGAGTGGATGCTCACTGACTCTTTGAAGCCGAGTACAGTTTCGGTGAATTTAAAAGAGACGTTCTGCAGGAAAACTTACTGCAGATGGTTGGAAAGACCGAGAAAGTATTCCGACTGAAGAGAATCCAAAGAAGCGGGGACGAGCAAACACTAAGACTGGTGCTACCTCGTCTGAAAGAACACAGCTTCCTGATGGATGCCTGTTACAAACAATATGCGGAAGGAAGGAGTTAAACGGGCATCTCAGAAGAGATTACGAAGGAGCAGAGCCAATCCCGCGGAAGAGAGAGAAGAAAGCACAGCCATGTCAGAAGAATGGAAAATATCACTGTCAACACTGTCCGAAGGAATACAAGACCGCTGGTTTCCTAAAGATTCATATTCAGAAGAATCACCAAGAAGCGCCAACATCCAACGCCCAGATAGAAGAAAACTTGGAAGAAGAGAACGAGGAAGAGCCGACATCAAACCAATCCAATCCTCAGTTGCAGGACGCAACTGTGAGTATGCCGAGGATACAGCCAAACGACGATGCCGAAGAGACGTACCTACAATACCGACTGCCAGCCGATTACAAGACTGCAAGAGGACAATTCAAGTGCCAATTTTGCGGCTGTTACGCGTCAACCGTAACAGGCAACGGCATGTATGGCCATGGTACCAAGTTGGTCGTTTGTTACTGGCAAGCCGACTGCTCTGAGGCGGAAGGGCACTGACCCCGTAGGAGGCCTATCGGGGACCCTTAAGGACTTTAGTTTGGGTGGACCCTCTAAAGAGCCTTAGGCTCAATACCATTACAGAGATGGGAAGCCCACATCAGAGAGACAAATCAACATCTCAAAACCCGGATAAGCGAGCACTCGCAAATGAGTCTATCGAGTAAGGTCCTTGATCATTGGTTATGTGGTTAATGTTATTGATATTTTTTCATAATAAGTACATAATCATTTTAAATTGAGAAATTTTCATTTTATATGAAAATTTTTCATATAGTTAGTGAATACGGCGTAAATTGACTAGTTCATAAATTCGGCAATTACACTATTTAGCAAACTGTTACCGATTTCACGAATTCGGGAGGTCGGTTGCCAAATACACAAATTTGGCAATTACACATTTCAACATAACATATATATATAGAAAGTAAGCTAATAAAAAGAATGGAAAACATAAAAAAACTTCCGCACAATATAAAAATAATTCCATTCTACAATAATTCAAATGGACGAATCCACGTCCAGATTATTTTTTTTTAATTCGTCAATCAACAGGCTTTAAACAAATACCACGATATGGTTTTTTAATTTAATTAATTTTTTAAATTCCATTTTGAGAACATCTTTTGTTTGTTTTATCTTTTTACTTATTTAACTCCTTAAGCAATACCACTTCTTTTTCTGATTTCTTCCAAAATTCAGAAAATAAAGTACAAATGACAAAGTGCAACAAGATGCACTTATTCAGAAACTTCAAAATTATATAATATTTTGCCCTAAAAATCTCGGATTATAGAAATAAAAAACATGTATTGGAACATAAAATGCTAATAACCCTTGGTTTCAACAAGGTTATAATAATAACTATAATATGGTGAATGATAGAGTTGAGAAGGATCTTTAGATTAATTAAAATTTTAAATTAATTATTATCATAATATTATTAATATTATAATTATTCTTACTACTATTTAAAAAGTACAAACATATTGTTTACTAAAAATAAAAAGTAATCTTACAATTATTACTGGAATTAAATGATTTTGGTTTCCTAATGTGGTTACACTTTGGATGCTTGCAGATTTCCTTTTGATGTTGATCTCCAAATTTTGTAATCCAGTATGGATGGAAATAAATAATTACACAATTCAAAAAGACAGACGTTACGATCACGTAAAACAAAAATGTCTAAAAAATTATTAAAAAATTATTTAAAAAATATTTACTTTAAATAAATAAATAAATATATATATATATATATATATATATATAATTTACAATATATAAAATAATTTAATTAATTATAAATAAAAATATTTTATTTAAAAAGGATAATAATCTAAAGAAATCTTCCATGAAGATTTACTTTAGATTAAATTCGTGTTGAAATTAAATTAAATTAAATTAAAACAAAGATAAAAAAATTAATAATTTGTTTTAAATAAAAACTAATGTATTTTTTCAATATAATTTTGAAAAAAAACTTATTTTCGATTGAAATTTTTTTTTAATTTTAGACGAAAATCTGGTTTATGGATCAATGAATATAAAAAAATTTAATCAATTTACTGAATTTTAGTTTTTTTTGATTAATTAACCTAATTTTATGCCTTTTGAATTTGACAATAATATCTGATAATTATCCCTCTGACTTTGATGGCGAAATTTTGCATAAATAATATTTTAGCCTGGATTTTTTTATTGAAATATTATTATTTATTTTATTTTTTCAATGACTCTTTTATCTTTTAAAAAGTTTTATGTTTCTTTCAAATATTAATTTAGATTTCTTTCACCAACGAAGCAAATCTTTTTTGGAACACATTGAAAAGAAGTATTATAAACATTTTGAAACGTTTTTTTTCAATATCGTGAAAGTTACACAATAAAAAGTTTTAGAACAGGTCACTAACCCTAGTTAATAATTCTAATATTTAAAATAATATGAAAGAATAAATTGATAATAGAAAATCGGAATAATATTTATAAAAATTAAAAATAAATTAATAATTGAAATTTATGATACATTTATTTTACATCAAAGTTCGTTTAATTTAAGTTTTTGATAAATGGTGGCACAAATGCACCCCTTTCTAATATATATAAAGGGCTTTTCGATCTATTTTCCAATACTTGCAATCATTTTTCCAATCTTTGTAATCAATTTTCCAACGAAGGTGATGTAACCGTCTTTTTTAATTTCTTGCAATAATTTTTCCAATCTTTACAATCAATTTTCCAATGATATAATTTTAATCAATAAAGGTTAATAAAATCAATAAAAATTAGAAAATCAATAAAATGACAAAAACTCAATAAAAACTAAAAAATCAATAAAATTACATAACATCAATAAAATCAAAATTGTTTAAAAACGTTTTTGATTTTTTTATTCATGAAAAATTATAAACGACAAAACAGTAACATTTCTCAGGAAGACCGATAGAAAATTGCTGTAAAATTAAGCAAGTCCATTCAACCAAAGCAATTGCTGATGCTTTGGAGCTGAATTACTGGGTAGTTCAAAAAATTATTTAAAAGTTTGAGAAAACGGGTGAAACAACTTCAAAGAAAAAGGGTGGTGATCGAAGATCTAAACTTGATGATAATCAACAGCTTCAAGTTAGAGCCTGGGTGGATGAAAATTGCCTTCTTACACTAAAAGAATTCAGTGGTATGGTCATGGATCTTTTTGGATTGAGTGTGTCTCAAAGCACCATTGACCGCTGTCTCAGGCAATTTAATTACACCTTAAAACAGATTACAATAACTCCTGGGGCACGAAATAATGGTAGTACCATTGAAAAAAGATATGAGGTAACTCATAGTGTTGACAAATTAATTTTCTTAGATGAAGTTGGCTTTTCAGTGTCTTCACGGCCCAAAAAAGGAAGGTCCCTTGTAGGCACTTCTGCATATGTAGATATTCCTGCAGTAAGAACTAGAAACATTTCTGTTTTTGCAGCCATGAATAAAAATTCAATGATTTTTTATAAAATTCATGACAAGACATTAAATGATGAAGATTTTAAGGCCGTACTTGTTGAACTGAAAAATGTTTGTCAACAAAGAGCATTGAAAATCAAGTGTTTATTATGGATAATGCCAAGATACATAATTATTCTGGATTAAAAGAAGTAATAAAAGAACTAAATTTGACAATTGATTACCTCGCTCCGTATTCACCTGTTTTAAACCCAATAGAGAATTGTTTCTCAAAATGGAAACAATATGTTGTCCACAGTTGTGATGGAAACGAAGAAGAATTGAAAAGGTTGATTGAAGGATGATTTGGAGTAATTACTGCATCTGATTGTTATGGGTATTTTAGAAAAATGCTTCGATGTGTCATTAAAGCGGAAAGAGAAACAATTTTTGAATAAAATTTGTTTCTTGAATGCATATATTATGTATACTTTGTGTTGTTATTTATGATGTTATTGATTTATTTAATTTTATTGATGTTAGAGATGTTATTGATATAATGACATTTAATATTAATTTTGTAGTTTCTATTATAATTTGTCATGTATAAAAAATAAAAAAACATTTTTAAACAATTTTTATTTTATTGATTTTATTAATTTTTATTGATTAAAATTATATCATAGGAAAATTGATAGCAAAAATTGGACAATTGATTGCAAGAATTAAAAAATTGATTGTAAAGATTGGAAAAATGATTTCAAGTATTGGAAAATAGATAAAAAAACCCTATAAATATTAAAATTTAATGTACGTAGTCAATTTTATTCCAAACGTATAATTTATGATTTTGGAACCTTTTTTTCCTAAGGATTTTGATTGTCAGTATAATTTCTTTAGTCTTCATGAATTTATAATAAAGAACTTATTTATAATTTCTTTTTACGTATCAAGCATGTTCAAGTTAGAGGAATCTATCGAATTATGTTGTGATCTTCACTGTTAGTACATAAGTACTTAGATGAAGTAAATTTTCGAAAACCTTTAACTTTAGCTTCATTAAATAAGTAATTTGTTATTTAGTGGTGAATAGTATAAGCAAATATATTGTATTACAGTTGGTTTATCATTAACAACAACAATAACGCCTCAGTTTCTTTCGATCATTGAAATTAGAATTAAGTTATATTAAGGAAATAAACATAATTATATTCAAAATATGTTCAAAAAGATTTTTCTAGTTTTTGAATCTCGTGAGCATGTTTTCCCGTCTCAAAATTTCATTAATTCCATTCTTCAAAACATTATCTTTAGAGTTGAGGAGGAAGTAAATTTAGATTTGTTTTTTTTCAGTTCTGAGTTAGAGGGAAAGTTATGTCGTATTTTAAAGAAAATATTTGAATTCATTTATAAAAATACGTGTTTAATATTAATCAATTAAATATGCTATGTTATTTGTTACAAATTATTGCCACCTTTCAGGTAACCTGTTAATTCCTGTTTTGTAGAAGTACTCGTCCTTAGAGTTAAAATATTCAGTAACTGCTTTAGTATTACCTTACAAAAGACTTGAATCTTTTTCCCGTTAGATAATTTTACAGAGATCTAAACCGGTAATAATCGGATGGTGCAACGTCAGGTGAATACGCTGGATAACTAAGGACTTCAAATCCCAACGCATTCGGTTTTTGTCGTGTCCCCATCGCATTATGGTGGTGGAACACTATTCCTTTGCTAGACGCTAATGCTGGTTTTTTTTCTTTGATAGCTGCATTAAATTTATCCTGCTGATTGCAGTACAAATCCGCGCTGATGGTTATTCCATGTTTTAGCAACGTGTATCACACTGGACCTTTCTCATATCATCACAAACAAAGCAGTACTTTCCGTTGATGGATACCTGCTTTTGGAACTGTTGTTGATGATGTTCCTGATTTACAGTAAGATTTTTTTCTTTTAATATTCTCGTAAAAAAATTATTTTTCATCTCCAATAATCAACTTTTCTAAACACGGCTGCACATTGTGCGTTATCAGATGTGATGAAAACATTTATACAGGATTAGACAAATTCTTTTCAATTAATTGAGGTTGAACCCAAAAACTTTGATGTAACACAAACCCAAGAGATCTAATGTGATTTCAAATAGTTGTATGAGGAATGCTAAATTCTTCTGTAATTTCTTGTCTTGTAAAATGTTTATTATTTTTCAATATGGATTGCAAAACAAACATTATCGATCTTGGATGGTCGTCCAGATTCGTCGTCTTAGAGCCTCAGATCCTTGGAACGAAATTTGCTAAACAATCTTTAACAAGTAAGAACATGTACAATATCTTTCCAAATGCTCAACATATATTTTTACATGCAACCGATGCGTTACTTCCTTTTTGGAATTCGTACAAAATACAGTGTTATAAATGCAATTTACTACTGATTTAAAATATCAAAAGTAAATGATAAATGGTAAAAAAACTTGAAATATTATACAGCAGCTAAAAGACGAAAAATGAATGACACGCTAGCCAGATGTTTTTTATGTACAATAAAAAATGCCTACCTATTTTAAATACGACAGAATTTTCCCTCCAACCCAATGCTACATACCACCTACGGTACAGTGCCGCATCCACGTAACTGGGCCGGATTTGCTAATACCTTTATCAATTACTCTGTTTACTTTAATGAGTAGTTCATAGACCCTGAGTACGTTGCGATCAGTATTTTTAGATAATTTGTATTTCTTAAAGCTATTTTTCAAGTAGAAATGTTACTTAACATAAAATTAGAAAAAATAATTAATATTTATTTATTTATTTTGTCATTTGAAAGGAGTCTCTCTAAGTAAGGATTAAAAAATCATTTTAATCAAAAATTATAAACTTATTATTTTCAACAAAATAATGTATTAAATATTTTAATTTAATAAAACCTGTTCGTGGAATAATGGAAATGTTGATTAAAATGGATTTTCTTTGTAGAAAAATATTAAATGATAATTGAACGAAAGTAATTTCTTTAAATAATTAAATAATAAAATAAATTGATTTCACGATTTTCAATTGAAATTTAATATTTTGATAAAAAAACAAAACATTGTTTACAAAAAATTAAATTTATCTTGTTTTATATTTTCTTTGACTTAATAATTTATTTAAATTATTTTTATAATTATTATGAGATAAACATTCATATTTTGCGAGTGTTACGTATTTTATATGTCGTAAACTATTTTGAAAACGTACCCTATGTAACTTTGAAGGGTAATCGGTATGGTTATTTTTGAAATTTGGATTTTTAAAATTAAATATAAATAAAGTTCATATAAATTTTTTAATATCGATGGAAAATTGTTTATGAAAGATAAAAAATAATTAAATTTCGACTGATATACTGTAATCTTTGGTAAATTAAGCGAAAATAAAAAAAAATATGAAAGTTCAAAAATTAAATCTTAATAAATGAAAACTAAAATAATACACCAAATCAATGAATAAATTAAAAAAACAAAAATTAAAAATTAAATAATTAGAAAATCGTATCTACATCATGTAAGATAGGGAGTTTGGTTAGTAGTCAATATATCATTTCAACTGGATTATGCTACGATTGAGCTTATTATTTTAAAAGTAATGTTTATTGTGAGAATTATTAATATAGGCATATTTATAAATTAAACTACTATATATTTTATATCTGTATCAAGTTATATACAAGATTCAGAGTATAATAAAATCCATCGATTGTTTAAATCAATCAATTAATTAATTATTTAGATGCAGATTTTATTTATTTAAAAATAATATTGTTCTTAGAAATTAGTGTGATGTAATACGTAAAATCATTTTAATTATGATGTTTTATACATCTGAAGGAGTTGGCCTATCTTAGCAAACAATTCCATGAACATAATTACAAGGAGAGTGATAGTAACATTGATCATCAAAGAAAGAATTACCTACATAGTAAATTATTATAAGCAATGTTAAAATTTATGCTGACAATTTAATAATTATTGGGAAAAGGTAATCTGGGCGAAGGTATATTATTGAAGTCTTATATTTCTAAAATCAATATACAAACAAAATTTTCAACTATATCGAAAGTAATTATAAATGCAAATAAGTCATTCTTTTGTTTAAAGAATTAATCAGTCAAAATTGATAAATTGATAACTTTTGATGACCGCTTTGAAGGTCGGGCTCAATTTCAAAATTTTTGAAACAATTAATTTTTATAAAGAATTTCTAAAATAATTAAATATTTAAAATCAAAAGTTTTTAAAGCAATTTTTAGTAAAAAAATATATATATCTTAATTAATTTGAAAAAGTTATTTTTGAAAATAATCAAATTTTAATTGTAGAGTAAAAACTTAAAATGAAATTAATTCGGAAATAATGGATTTTTAAATAATTGATTTAAAAGAAATATATAAAGACAAGGATAATTATGTTGTACTTTTTAAAAAGTTATTCTAAAAAATAAAATAAGAAACTTTGTTGCCAGAGATGTAAAGTAAAAAAAACAGATAATTTTAAATTTTAAAGTCAGTTTGAAATTCTGCAAATTAAAGATTTAACAAATAAACAGTTTTCGTAAATAGAAATAAATATTAAGACTTTTATCATTAATGTATCGTAATAATAATAAATATTTGAATATTGTAAATTATTTTGTTGTATTCTAAAATTTGTATTGTATTTAAAATAATTGTAGGTAAAATATGCTTTTAAACTGAAATATTGATAAAAAAACATTAAAATCTTTATTAATGTTTCACAACAAAATAACATTAAACTAATTCTAAAATAATAAAAAAATCATTATGGTTAATTTAGTAAAAATGTGACAATAAAATAATGTTGGTTTTAATTTATAAATAGTGGAATGTAAATTTTCAGAATAAATAGAATAAAAAATTTTCAATTTTAAAATACCTTTTCAGTTTATTTATATTTATAATTTCATATTTTTATATAAAAAATCTGGTCAAAAAGAAAACGAAAAAGTTCCTTGACAAACAATTTTTATTAAAAAAAATTGTTAACTAAAAATTGTTTGAATAATTGTTAATTGTGTTATTAATAAATTTTTGGTGTTAATGAATTATAATCTTGATCAAGAACCCAACAACCGCTTTTGTGTTTAATTAAATTAATGGCTTCATAATAGCATTGTTTTGATTGCAAAAGTAAATATTTACCAATCTGAATTCAAGCTCCCTGGCGTTTCCTCTCTTGGCATGTACTCACAAAAAGTTTCCTTACGTGACATTTTTGTACACCGATAAAATATTTCTCAAAAGAATATTTCCTTACAACGAAGTCTGTACACCATATTTTAAATATAAAAAAATATATCTATGAGCAAATTATTTTTAAAAAAGCAATAATTTTGGTTTATATTCCTTCATATTATTTCAAATTTATTTCATGGGAGAGTTCTTTTTAAAAATATACATTTTGTTATTTGATCAACAAATATTTTGAAATAAATCTCAAATTACTTTTAAACTTTCAAAACTATTTTTAAAAATTTCAAAGATTTGTGAAATTTTTCAATTTTAATAAAAGTTGAAATGAAAAATTGGTAATAATACGTTGATAGCACCCGAATATTGCGAAAGACAAAACAGCAAAATTAAAACAATGAAGATAAAACAGTGAAAGACAACACATCTAATGATTGTTGTTGTAAATTGTTGTAGTAAATTTAAAACCGCACCATCATTTTTTTCTTAATTGTATTATATTATACTGTATTTTATTATTTTTATGGCATAAGATTCGTTAATGTCATTTGAGCTGTTTATATTTTAACACATAATCGACCAGAAATTACATATTATTACATACATAGGGGAACTAATAAATCTTCAAAGGAATCTTAATCTTTTTTTTAATATTAACCGATTTTTAAATAAGTGCAATCAAATGTGTTAATAACGCTTTTCTAAATGCCATTAAACTCAGATGTTTTTTCATCTAACTTAATATATTTCACGAAAGATTCAACATATCCCAGATTTGATGGAGAGATATAAATCGGAACAGTAATATTTACTACAAATTCGATAAATACTGGCATTACCTTTAGTGCCTCTAAGTAATATTATCACAGCGTTTGAATCATTAGTGTTAAGAGAACTCACACATTTGACAGAACATTTATTACATTCACATTTATTATCATCTTTATGATGATCAACAATAAGGCTTTCACTAGATTCCATCAATCAATTTTTCAATATCTCTCATTATAATCTGAACTAACTTGATAAGACTATTTTATTTAAAAATATTTAATTTAAATTTTATTGGCTAAAATAAAATATTTTTATAGTCATTTTTAAACATTAATTTGATTTTAATTATTTAAAAATTTACAAAAATAAAATCATTAAAATTATTTAAAAGCTGCAATAATAAAAATTAAAAATTTAAATATTAAATCTAAATTTAAATAAATTAGTTTCAGATTATAAGAAATGAAATATTGATAATCCATCTGGTTAGGAGAGGCACAATCCCAAATCAACATACAACATTTAAACATACAAACACTACACACAAACATCCACACATCGCATATTCCTCACAATTAGTTTCCAGTTCATTCTTTGTACAAAGGAAGATGTAATTCAAGAACTATTTGATGATTTCAAAAAAGACCCTGTAAATTGAAGACACGAGAGAAATAATCATTGTCGCAGATAGCGTTTTAAACATGCGATTTGGAGCTGTTACAATGTTGTAAGAAAAGGAATTTCTAAAACAGATAATTCAGTTGAGGAATGGTAAAGAGTCATCCTAAAATTTGGAAATTTACCGTAGGATTGAAGGATGCACAAAGTGTCAAGGATTTTATGATAAATCAATATTTGCTAATGAAAATTCCCCCTTTTAAGAAAACTCTATAAAGATACTGCAAAACGGATTGAAACAATCGTGATCATTTATGTTAGAATATCTCCGAGGACAGGCACAAAACATTTATCTAAACTTCTGGTTATCTTAAAATATTTATGGATAAATTTGTATTTAATAAAATTCTTTGTTTATATCATTAAACCTTATTTACTTTTTCAATTGAATTTTTATGATTATCGTTTAGAATATATCTGAATTTATTTGTTCCATAAAAATTAAATTACTTTGTGATGCATGTTTTGAATTGTGTGTTGATATTGTGCATGTTGTATGTTGATTTGGATTGTGCCTCTACTACACAGATGGATGATTGGTTTTTTATTTGATTCCTACTAATAGATGTATATATTTGTCTTGATCTGTGACTGACTGATTCTGTCAAGAACGCTCATATTATTTACTTACAATTGTAAGTAGATAATTAAATTAATAATTCATATGGAAAAAAATGAATTTTAATAAATTTTAAGTGCAAATAACTTAAATAAAAAATTATGACAAATAACATGTAAATATGTTAATAGGAGTTTGCTTTTAATTTAAGGAGATAGGACATGTTGAACCTATCAGGATGGTAACAGATTTTTATTGTAGTCAAATGATGTGTTCCATATAATATTTTTATTTATAGTCAAAAAATTAATCTTATCTGATTATATATTAGATCTGATAATCTTAAAACACTATAATCTTAAGACACTAATCTTAAAACAAATAAATAAAAAAATTGTCATAGTCTTGAAAATTTATTCTATATAATTATACCCGTCATACATGACGGGTTATTTACTAGTTGAAAATAATTTTATTTTATTTTAAAATGAAAAGATTTAAAATAATTTTGAATGTAATGTTTAATTTTGAATATTTTTTTTCTATGGATGATAAATTAAATATATCCAACACTTTCTTTTGGGAATATTTTAAAGAAATTAAAATAAACTTATAAAATATAATAAAATAATAATAATAATAATATAAATAATAAAGATATTTTATTCAGCTAATATCTAAATTCACATAAAATAAAGAATTTTTTATATTTTTTTCTGTCAGTAATAAGTTTATGATTTCAATAAATTATGACAAACTTAAAATATGGAAAATTAAATTCCTTTATAAAATGAATTTAATGATATATTTAGGAATATTTGAATATTATTATTATCAAATCAAATAATATTAAAAAAATTATTTATGTTTGTACAATTTATAATTATTATTCATATATAATTAAAAAAAATAAGACAAAGTATTTTGCGAAATTATTTTCGTCGTCAAATTACATTCTCTTATGTACCAAAATATGGAATTTTAAATAAATAAAAATTTTAAATTTGACGAACAAATTATTGAATAAAATTAATTTAATTTTAAAATTAAGTAAACATGCACCAATCAACAGTTATCGATTCAATTCTCATTAACCAATCACTAACCGCTCTATCAGCTGTAAAACTTACAAACGGTTTTTTATCTATATCGATTGGAATATATATTATAAATAAAATATTTTAAAGTAAAATATTAGTGGAAAATAATTGCATACATTTGGATAAATATTGTACGATATATATTTTTAAGTTTGCTTATAATTTTTTTAACAATTTATGTACCTTTGTAACTGACGATGATGTTGTGAAGGAAAGTAGATGCATGTCATACACTTATATCTTTATCAAAACTTTGATTAAAATTTTTATCAATAATGTTCATTTACAAGGTCGTAATCAGAGAGAAATCTAGTAAATCAAAAAATTTAATTTTTTATATCCATTCTTTGTGCTCTTAGAACTCTACTTTGTCAACAAAGTTTTTAAAATTGAAAGAAATTTTAATTAAAAAAAATTATAAAAACTAATACAAACTACTTATAATTTAAAAGTAGATATCTTGCAATTAATATTGTTCGGGAACTCCGAATTTTCCAATTTTTCCCATTTTGGTGTTTTAAAAAGTTTTTTTCGATAGAATTTTACATAATCATTTATTTTCATCGAGAGTGTCCAAAATTTTAAGAAAATCGATTGCGTAAAAAGCCATAGAAAACAGGTTTCTAAATTCTAAATATAATATTGAGTCTTGTGAATGCAAGTTTAGTATTTTAGCCCAGAGAGAAGAAAACTTGGAAGAAGAGAACGAGGAAGAGCCGAAATCAAACCAATCCAATCCTCAGTTGCCGGACGCAACTGTGAGTATGCCGAGGATACAGCCGAACGACGATGCCGAAGAGACGCACCTACAATACCGACTGCCAGCCGATTACAAGACTGCAAGAGTGCATTTAAGTGCCCATTTCGCGGTTGTTACGCGTCCACCGTAACAGCCAACGGCATGTACGGCCATGGTACCAAGTTCCATGGTTGGTCGTTCGTTACTGGTAAGCCGACTGCTCTGAGGCGGAAGGCCACTGACCCGTAGGAGGCCTATCGGGGACCCTTAAGGACTTTAGTTTGGGTGGACCCTCTAAAGAGCCTTAGGCTCAATACCATTACAGAGATGGGAGGCCCACATCGGAGAGACAAATCGTCAT